>OX451393.1:19715787-19869099 GCA_949629135.1 Eremobia ochroleuca | reverse complement strand
ACAACCTTGGTTTTCGATTAGTTCAGTTACAGTATTTTATCTCATGACACGCGCTTTACATGTGGTAACTAAGAGTACAAATATAATACATTGTGAATGTGTGCGTGACGAGTAGCGTCATCAGATAACACACACGCACTTCCGACTTCGCCCTTGTCTCGGATGGTTCCGAGAGCCCTGCGCTTACACACATATTAACAGAGTGTTTGTACACTTGGTAAACACAAGTAAAGCACGCGTCGCTTCGTGAGGGAAAAAGCTATAGAGCGTAAAATTAAATTAAATAGCGAAACTCTGCAGACGTGATGGGCATCGAAATCAAAACACGGGAAAAAAAAACAAAAACGATTCCATTGTTTTTTTTTTGGGTGGGCAACGTACGCTTGTTGTTAGGTACTTGAAGTATAAGTTGAGCAAATATGGTTTATCGTATTTCGATATTAATATCCATCACGTCTGTGAAGTTTATCATATTTCGATATCTGTGCCCATCGCGACTGCAGAGTTTCATTAGCTAACTAATTTAATTTGAGCCTGCATTTCAATTACAACTTGTCATCATCTGCCCAGCCTTTTCCCAACTATGTTGGGGTCGGCTTCCAGTCTAACTGGATGCAGCTGAATACCAGTATTTTACATGGAGCGACTGCGTATGTGACCTCCACAACCCAGTTACTGGGTAATACGATACCCCTAGGTAAGACTGGTTGTCAGACTTTTGGGCTTCTGACTACCCGTAACGACTGTCAAAGATAATAATAATAATAATAATTTATTGGCATAAAAATGTGTACAAACAAAGTGAAGCTCTGACTCCTGCGCTAGGTAACAACACCTGTGTTACAGGAGCCAGTGTCTTCTCCCAATCAGTAGGTTCTGGGTTTTAAAGATCTACGAATGACAGCCGGGACCAACGGCTTAACGTGCTTTCCGAGGCACGGAGGGGTCTCGGTATGTAAAGATGGTCACCCATCCACAGACCAAGCGTAGCTTAACCTGTGCGGTTCTTATTATTTAACCACGGGCCTCTTTTTTTCATTTACAACTCGTGAGTGAATTCAATTACAACTTTTAAGAAAAAAAATCAATCAAACCTTTACAAGCCTGTACTTGTACAGTTCGAGAATGCTCTCGTTGTGCTTCATATACGTTTCCAGGCGGAGTTTTATGGCGTTCGGGGTCTCATCTATACGACCCGGATTCTTCGGGCGTTCTTTCATCCTATTAAACAACGTCTTTACCGATGCTGCCAGGTATAATATGAGCTGTGAAAACAGTTGTTACATCATTGAAATAATCCTTACTATTAACTTAAAAGTCTGAAAACAAAATGGTGTCATTGTTCAAGCCCTCGTCTTTATAATAGGGTTTATCGGTTAATTGATATTTACACGGTGACCAAGTTTACACTGAAAGAAAAGCTTACTAATTGAATGCAGAAATTGTCTTACACGGCTATACAGAAAATATTTTAACGATCACAGTAACACAACACGGTGACGAGCACAGTAATTTTTCTAAGAATTTTCTCTCCGTGTAGAAGAGCGGTGGCTCTGCTCTACGCTCTCTCTCTCTACTCTTTGGCAGGATTGTTGGTCTAGTGGTCAGTGGCCCTGACTACTATACGCAAGGTCGTGGGTTCGATTCCCACCCAGGACAAATGTTTGTGTGATGAGCACGATCATTTGTTCTTTGTCTGGGTGTAATTTATCTGTAATATGTATGTATTTAGAAATATATATGTAGGTATGTTTTTCAGTTGTCTAATACTCATAGCACAAGCTCTGCTTAGTTTGGGACTAGATGGCGTTGTATGAAAGATGTGGAATATTATTATTATAGCTTTAAGGAGTGACACAGACTTATCGACACGGAATCGGCTTGGGCCGGTAAGTAAAAGCCTTATGTCCATGCATATAGTTCGACGCGGTGTCGAGTCGCGTCGTCCGAACCGGAACGAGGTCAACGACATTTTTCCGAGACATAAAGCTCTTTAGGACCGACTAAGCCCGATTCCGCATCGATAAGTATGATCACTTCCGAAGTCAGTCGCTTACAGAACATTGTCCCACAGTGCGCTCAAACTGTGGGCCCTGTGTCTTTTCGCGAGGAAACCCGTTCACAACGAAGCCTCGGGTCCCCTTCGCAGCCGCCTTTTCGATCGCATCTTTTAGTAACTCCAGCACCAAGTCGTTGGGGACGAGCCCACCTGCAAAATAAATAATGTTCGTAAGGATTTGTTACCCCATACGATATGAATGAATCGAAAAACGAAAGTTATCAAGATTTAGTAGAAGTTGCAAAAACATTGAAAGTACCTACGATTCAAAAATTTGTAAAGTAAAAATAAAAGACTTATAAATAAACAATTGAAAAGGGTATCCCTCAATTCTTACTCAAGGGTACCCGTGCCCATATCTCGGTAAATCGATGCAACTAGGTGCTTATCAACATTTAGAACCACACATTACATAACATTTAGACGTGGATGTGACGCATATTTTCCCCCAACTTGTCATTATTTTTGTGTTTTTGTCCTTTTTATGCGTCATGTTCATCGCAAATAAATGTATTTTATTTCTTTCTTTTTTTGCTGCACCGGTTGACGTCATCACATAAACGGCTGTCACTGAAAACCAGTGCTCTAGGGCTCTGTCTTATCATTATGTTGAGCGATGGCCGTTTTGCATGGATGTGACGCATATTTTCTCACAACTTGTTTATTTCTTTTGTGTCACGCCCCCAAAAATTCAGAAAAATCAAGTAACACAAAACAAAAGCAGTCGAGAGATGTCGTAGGAGACGCGGTTGGCACAAAGTTCCTTTCGCTTTTGCACTTTTTCGGTCAAGCTCTCATTCGCCAAGTATGCAGAGTAACGTGCGACAAGGAACTTTTATTTTTATTATTTATTATAAGGACTTTTACACATTGTGCATACCAGTCCCATTATACCCTAACCACATCTGACTGCCAAAAGCTTATACAAAAAAAAAATATAAATATAAAAATTTACTTCGATGCCATTAATTCAAACAGACACTTTGCTACCTTAGAATTGGGTTGACTAAGAATCACATTGAAATGTGCCAACATCCAGTCTGTTTAATTCAAAGGCATTTGCTAGACATGTTCTCCCATACTCAAATCGGACACATTCCAGCGATAAATGATATAGACAAGGAACTTCGTTCCAAAAACTTAGTACGTTTTGGACATGTATCTCTGAACCTGCAATATGGGTTGTCATTGCGTTTTGGCATAGTGGCTACTGGCTATGATAACATCAGTTTCTCAACTCATGGTCCTCACTCTTTATACACTGATATAAATATTATCAAAGAACTTTCCACCTGACTGCTCATAGTGATTTTGAAATCAAAACAGAGTGAATCAAGTGTTTGTAATTACACGAATACGAACTTCCCCTGTGAACCGAGCACCCGAGACAGCGTAAGGAAATTCTAGAACGTTCGTTACGTTCTAGAATTTTCGCAACCGGCCGCACTGCGTGCTTGACGCCTAGCGTGTAGCTATGTAGGGATATGACGTCACTAGGCTCTAGGCGCTAAGCAAGCCATCTGTCAGTGCGTATGTAATCTTAATGCTGCTTGGTGGCACAAATAGTCATGGTGTAGTATCTACTTCTCCAGATAAGTTACATGTAGAACTCTACTACCAACAAAATATCATCATCTGTCCAACCTTTTTCCAATTTTGTTGGGACACGGCTTCCAATCTAATCGGAATCAGCTGAGACCAGTATTTTACATGGAGCGACTGCCTATCTGACCTCCACCACCCAATGGCAGGATAACACGTTGATTGATAGCATTACATTTTAGAACCAGCAGTTGCAATCGTTCAAACTTATATAATTGCAATTCTAAAAACATTAGAGTCTAGAGAAGTAAATGAATGAAAACAAATTTTAACCACCCAATTAATTTAGTAGATTATAGCCCATGTACCTAGTTCTTGCAAATAAATTTAATTTCATTTACAACTAGGCTTCCTGATATGTATGCGGATATTGCGGATGGGCGAAGGCCTAGGGCTTACAAAGGAGTAATGAACTGACGGATAGTTGGTAGCACACTGACGTTTATTTTACAAGTCAAGATGACACATATAAAAAGCATAGATCTAACATAAAGTATACAACATTCCTCCCCCTAGCTTGACAAAATAAACATAAATCAAAAACTTATAAAAACGCTTATAATCTACTCTAGGCACACCTCGCAGTTCTTTTCCATCAACCGTTTGTCTTATTGGCTGTGGTGGCTGACTTGATTCCTCAGGAGAATCTCCACGAGTTGGATCTGTTGCATCATAGAATACTTCGTCTTCGTCTTCTCTATTTCCTTCCCCTCCAGTGTCCGACACATTACCGTCCCCTGGAAGTGCCGGGTTTGGTTCCGACTGTTCCGAAGTTATTTGTATATCTTCTAATTCACTCGGCCCGTGAATATTTTTTGCTGTGCCGTGGAATGCTAATAGTTGATTCTTATGTTTTTTTGTTTTCAACAAGGTATTACAATCCTGGACAATATAAACAACTTTTCCTATTTTTTTAACTATCACACCTCTATTCCAAGTCCCTTGTTTATTAGTGCTGGTTTTTTTATACAATACATTGTCTCCTTGTTTAAAGTATTTAATAATTTTATCATTTTTCTAATAGTTAGAATAATAATAAATAATAGCATAGATCTAACATAAAGTATACAACACTTCCCAATTATATTATTAGTAAAAAGATGTAGTTATGTTCTTTAACACGTACCACAACAACACCAAATCGCATTGCGTTGTTGCATGCGGCTTTATGTCAAGAGCTCCCGAACTAAGCAAAGTAGAAATCGTACCTCGGCCTGTAACAGAAGCGAGGCACCTGACCCTCTCGGAACCGCTCGCCATCTCCTCTCGTATCATTTCTCCAGGGGACAGGTAGGTGAGTCCATACGTCGCGACCATCTTCTGACACAGGCTCTGCTTGCCAGAGCCCGGCCCACCCATTACCCACACAATGGGCATAGTTTCGAAGTCGTATATTGGCTGCAGAATAATATGAGTTTAACGAAACGTTTAAAAATGGTCTAAGAGCTTTTGTAACAGAAAGTAGAAACAGAACTATGTTTTAAATAACAGTCCTCTACACCGAATTTTGCGCATAACGACCAATTTCAACGGAGACTAGCCTTCGGCGCGGGAGATATTATAGTGTACAAATGCGTACGCAGAACACAGGTGCACTACCTCTTCCCTCACTCTCATAGTCCGATGGGATGGCAACCCGATACAACTGGAGAGAGATCAGGCGCAGGACCAACGGCTTAACGTGATTGCTTTCCGAGGCTTGGAGGTATCATACCGCCAACTTCCAAACTCCAACTTGCTACTAAGAAATTAAAAACGCTATGTTTTAAATACGTTTAACGCTAACGCATTTAGTGATTTGTAGCAAAAAGAGAGCCCAGCTGCGGGTGAAGTCGGGCTGACGGATGATGATAGCTACTTTCACATCTGTTACCAACCTTTTTCTGATAAGCCTTGCATTGTACAGTTCTGCATTGTAAAGGGCATCCAGGTATCTTATCTATTACGGGCTCCTCGCACCCCGGACAGAGTTTCTGTTCCATTTTTATAATCTCTTTTATGAGTGAAGTTTTTGGTTGTGGTTTTAAGTGGGTTTCTTAATTTCTCGAAGAAAGTTCGTAGAATCTGATAGAGGCTGGGTGGTGGCATTTGATTGTAAATATTGCTTTTAGAAAGTGAACTTAGTTATTGCATGGAAGTTTTCATTTTTCTAATATTGTTGACGGTTTTCCCTAACAAATTTTCATGATATAGTAGCTTTTGTGCCCTTTGGAGAAACATGAAGAAACACTACAATTCCGTGAGAAAAATTTACCTGACAGTTAACAGTGACAATATCTTCACATTTTTTTCATTTATTCGGTGTTAGAGATTCATTAACATCTCCTTGGTCGATTCCTTTGATTTCTCTTGTCTCCGAAGCAATCTTAGGGGCCGCGTTATGACGCGGCCACGATCTTGGCCACAGCAACATCGACGTTCATACTGATGTACACAAAGTTTGACCGCAACTGGTCGGACGGCCGTTCGTGCGATCGCCGTGGTACCAACGGAGGTCCCTTATTTTCCTGTAGCGGAAGAATACTTAAATACTAATACTGATATTGAAGAATCACAAGTTGCAGGTTGCAGGTTGCAGGTTTCGAAACCTGCTTATCATTATTGTGTCTCTTCATAATCAGCCAATAATGTTCCCACTGCTGGGACACAGGTCTCCTCTCGGTGAGAGAGAGTGGGCCGTAATCCACCTCGCGGGCCCAGAGCGCGTTGGTAGATATCACGTCTTCGGATTTTTGAGTTATACAAGTTGCAACTTAAATAAAGCACAATCTCTTAAGGGGTGACTGTACTCATCATTATGAACAACTTTTACTATAGGACCAAACCTGAAATCGCAAAAAAAAAAACTGTTCCCTACATTCATGTTCGCATAACTCGTCAAAATGTACAGCTGATTTTTTTTCGCGATTTCTGTTTTGGCCCCATAGTAAAAGTTGTTCATAATGATGAGTAATATGGCCCCTTATAAGGTTGTGCGTTATTTAAGTTACAACCTGTATATTGTTTTTGTTGTTGCATGTTGTATGAGTTGTCGTCTATTACTTTTTTATAAAATAAACTCGCTTTTCGTGTCTGTCTGTGTGACCACGTCGTTCTGGAGTTTAGAAAAAAGTACGAAACAACGGATTTTAAAGCGATTTTTACCATCATATTTTACCAAATTTGTTCTGGAAGATTGATGTGTATATAATACACTAGCAGCTCCCCGCGGTTTCACCCGCATAAGTTTCGATCCCGTGGGAATATCGGGAAAAACGTATCCTATGTGTTAATCCTGACTATAAACTATCTGTGTGCCAAATTTATCCAAATCCGCTTAGAAGTTTTTACGTGAAAGAGTAACAAACATTCATCAATCCATTCATCCTCACAAACTTTCGCGTTTATAATATTAAGTAGGAAGTAGGATAGTAGAAAGTAGGTTTCATATTAAATTTACTTATAATAAAGAAATCTTAATGTTTTTTCAAGTCGTAAAAACCGTGTGAAGTAGGGGCGGGTCGCTAGTGTTTGATAAATACGAGACAGACAGACATCATGCGTCGGATCGCGCCAAGTATGGCGAATTTAGATCTCGATAATGAAAAACAACTAAAATAAAAACATTATTTAATCAACGATCTTTAAAATTAATGTATAATAGAGGCATATGTACAGAGCGTATAAAATGTTGAGTTGTGCATTTAGTTGGCGGCTGCAGCTGTTACTATCGGGTCCAGGACCTTCTCTACCTCGCTAAAGATGGCGTCTACAGAAGATTCGGCGTTTATCTGCAATTAACAAAAATAAACATGAAAATCATACTCGTATAAATCTTTTCAAGTTTTCATTAATCGGCAAATACAACTAGCACGGTCTATCAGGGATGCACAGACTTATTAAGACTAGGGGCCACTCGGGCAAATTATGAACTGATGGCGGGCCGCCAGAAGTATAGGTAGTTAAAGACAATAAAGAATTGATAATAATGTATTAAAATTGAAAAAAGAATTTATTCATTTGAAGCGTGGCACTGCATAGAGCTTACAATCTTTTTTCGGCCCGCGGGCCGTGGTCTGTGCATCCCTGGTCTACATCCTCCATGGAGGTTCTTTAGCTATTTTCCAAAGGACCTTATATTTGGGACCGTTTTGTTGACCAGAAGGCCAATTCCCGTAATTAAAAACATTCAAAATCTAGTTGCAATCTCATCTAAGCGACAATTAATGTGAAAAACTTATCAAAAATTTAGGAATTTTAGAGGTATTTTTGACAGATTAAGGACTGATATTAGAATGTGAACTTTCTTAAATTTATGAGAATTGGCTCTCTTATATTTCACACTCAGTACTTTTTAGTAACATTTATAGTGATCATGAAAATTAATGCAAGAAATATCAAAAGACGACGACAAAAGTACAGTCATCCATTCTTTGTGAAGGAAAGAATTTTCCTCCTTCCAACTTACCCTGCTGATTTTCGAGGGGTACTGGTCCAGAACCTGCTGGTTGTTGTCAAGGAAGGTCTTCAGACGCAGCTTGATGGTCTCTTCGTTGTCATCAGCTCGGCCTGAGCTCGCCGCCCGTCCTAGTAGCCTCTTGGTCAGCGTGTCTGCTGATGCTTCGAAGTAGAGGATAGCCTGGAATTCGAGAAAAGTTGAAGATTAGTTTAATTTTAAGTGAGGGAAATGTTGGGCTAGAATATAATAATACATTGTTATCAGTGGCGTAAATAGTAGTAAAGGGGCCCAGCCGGTCGATTCTATAAAAATCTCACCGTGAAATTATAAGTGCAGTGAGCACTTTTAGTGTTAATCCCTAGCGAATGACAGCTCACTCCACGCTCACTTCCCCCAAGCTTTCACGGTGAGATGATGTTACGGAATCGCACGGCTGTATCGAAAAATGTCATGTTGATGGCCCTATTTGTCTGACTGTAGTGAAGGTTCAAAGGAGGGTATTATTTTTTTACAATATAAATAAAATATGCCATTGTGACCTTATTAAGAGAATGGAAGTGAGAGCGTAGCGAGCTAGGAAACTCACTCAGATACGTTAAGTATTAATTCAAGAGCGAGCGAAGCGAGCTCGAAGATAAAAGCATTGTGGCCCCCCGGGATTGGCTAAGATATCATTTTAATTTTACTAAGACAATGCAAGAATTTGGGAAGCCTAGCAATGGGACAGTATAGGTTAAACAAAAGAAAAAATACTAGAGCGAGCGCGACGGGCTAGAATATTGGAGAATCCTGATTAGTGACTAGGATAGGTTAAGCTGTTATTGTTTTCCTAAGAGAATGTAAGAGCGAGCGGAGCGAGCTCTAAAATTGTCGCATCCTGGCTTGTAGGTTAGACTTTCTGTGTGATTTTACTATAAAAATGCAAGAGCTTGGCAGTTGGACCGTGCCTATAGCTTGAAACCTTAGTAACTCAGAAACAAATTACATTAATTTTCATACTTTCATTAGATTACGGGGTTCTCATCAATAGGGATTTGAGGTTTTGGTTAATATTTTACGATTTTTTGCTTGTAATACCCATTTAATATTTCACACGATATGCCCACGCAAGTCCAACTGAATATGAGTAAATACTTCATACGTACTTGGACAGGTATTTTGACTAAGTATTTTTCGATACTCGTACTAGGTGTACCAAGTATAGCAAGCACACTTCTACTTTCATGGCACTCTAAACTTCGAAAGGTAAAGTAACTGTCTCCACGTTACAAATACTAACAGATACAGGAGCGATGGCCTGTTCGAAGGCGATGCCCTGAGACTTCTCGCGGGGGTAGCCGTCCACGAGGAAGCCTTTGGATTCAGTTGCCTTCGACACAATGGCTTCTTTCAGCAGCTCCAGGACGACATCATTGGGGACCAGGCCACCTGGAAATTAAACAAAATTACATGTTTCTGTAAATAAACTTTTACATACAGGTCATTTTTTTTTACACTAGATGAGGTGAGAAATGAGCAAAGTTATAGCGGTTTCGACTGCCTACAGACAGGCTTGCTCAAGACGGGTTGGCGATTTCAGTAATGTCTAATATAAACTCAGGAAGTACATATGAATTGAACCACATTGGTAGGTACTTGCCCGTATTTGAAACCACAGCCTCGTGCATGAGAAGCGAGGCTTTAACCACTTTAATGCACCCTAACCAAGATTATAACCAGTGTCTTATATTCTTTTCACCTAACGATTACTTTTATGACTTTTACGGCAACCGGGGACTCATTCACAATTTTTTCTTTACTTTCGTAGAGAATCTTATAAGTTGATACTACTACCTGTTTCTCCAGCAGTTAGTAGGTGCTATACCAAACCCGTTAAAAACAAAATACTAGGGTAGTTTGAGCTTACCTTGTTCCATAATAGTAGTAAGAGTCTTCGCCCTTTCAGAGCCGCTCTTCACCTCGGCTCTTAGCAGGTCCCCAGTGGACAGATGTGTGAACCCATACTTGGCGATGATCTTCTCGCACTGGGTGCCCTTGCCCGACCCTGGGCCTCCCAGCACCCACACGATGGGCTTCTTCGAAGTGTCGATAGGGGCCTGAAAAAGTAGGTAGTTAGTGAGTTAGGTGGAGAACTAATGTGTACTAGGGATTTATATCAAGAGTGTAATAGCTTCATCTTATGTTGAAGACATACTGCGATCATGTTTTTCTTTGATATATTTGTGGCGGCATCTACATCGCCACATGTGAACTACGCTTTATACTGACGTCTGCATCGCGCAAGCAGAGTTTACCGCGCGACTAGTATATACAACGTGTAACGTTAAATGCGCAAAACCTGAAATATGTTTGATCAGAATAACGAGCAGAATTAATTGAACCACTTTTTAATATAGGTCACATTTTTCAAAAATTCATCATTAAAAACGTTGCCGAGTTGCCGTGTCTATTTATTAATAGGTCAAGCAAGCCAATGTCAGCGCGGCGCAGCGGCCCGGTGACGACTCCTCCCTCGATAAAGCGTCGTCGCAGACGCAAGAAACGATCAGAATGGCCAGTAAAACTAAAACAGCACATAAAACCTTTACAATTTTTTAAATTACTTATTTTCTCTCTGAAATAGGTCAATTGAATTAAAAATCAGTTGGGGTGTCTGAGGTTTTGCGCATTTAACGTTAAACGTTGTATACAAAGTCCCGACATTAATTGTCAGGCAGTTGCCCACCAGACACCACACCCGTCTGGTCGGAGGATCCTCCGTTTTCTATGGAGGATGAGTTAACTGTACACCCTGGGCCTACATGTTCACCAAGCATGATGATGAAGATTAATGTTGAGTTGTCGGCGTAGTCTGATGAGGATTTTATATACCGGCAATCACTAAGCCCAGATACATACGGGCGTTTTTCCCGCAGTTTTTTTTTCGCGCACTGGATTTTCATCGCACTGCTTGGCGCCGTCAGTTGAAAATCCAACTGAGTGTTTGTTTGACGCTGGGATGCACTATGTTGGATTTTCAATGCTTGGCGCAACACCGACATTTGAAAATCCCGCCGCGTTATTTTTACGTCCGAGTGAACGTTTTCTAAAAGTCGTCGATTACCTCATTAATTTTGAGGTTATCGTATCACGATCTATAGATAGCTAGGCTACGAAAAGTGTTAAGAAAGATAGTAGGTACTCAATTTACCATCGTAAAAACCTTAATTACTGGTGTTTGCAGATAAGCTAAAAAAAAAAAAAAATCGATCGACAATACCAGACAATTACTGAAGGGAAGAACTTATACGCTATACTCTGGTAAATATTAATATCCTTCAAGTGTGTAGTACTCGCAGCCAGTGCGACTAAATGACTAGATGTATTTATAGACGCCAGCACATCAAGCTACCCGAAACTGTCAAATTTTCCCAATCAACTTTGAACTTTATACTTTAGCGATAAAGTTGAAAATCTATTAAAGATATTTGACAGATTGTAGTAGCTTGACGTGCTGGCGTCTGTACATGGACGAAGTAATACCCTTACCACAGTAAATTCTGTAGTTTCTGCCATAGGAAAAACGTAATTTTATCTATGTTTCCTTACATTCATGAAAACGCAGCGTCTCTTTATCTGTCTGTCCGTTAGGCGTAAGTAAGAACGGTACTAACACAAAGGCTACTAGGTTTTCTGTCCAGAATTTGTTTATTTGTGTCAGATTTTTATACATAACCAGCATTTGTCAACGAGTTCGTCCGCCATATATAGGTACTTATCCTCTGAGAATTGCCAAAAATCTAGCCTTATTCCTTGTCTAAACCAAAAAAACCCCTTTGTTCAGTGAAAAGTCGCGGGACTCTTGTTAATATTTACTTATTGGTTATAAATAGACAAGTAACAGAAAAAATACGTACTTAGAATGGTTATTTCTATTGTTTTGTGATCCAGATCACAGTCCTGCTCTAACGCAGGACTGTGATCTGGATCACAAAACAATAGACAGGTAACATAGTGTATGTACAGTTTTTATACTGACATGCCATACGGTGCGTCGGGATGATGTGCGGCGACGCAACGCACGCGCAACGGAGTAAGGAACCAGAGCTTCGAAGTGGTGAGGAAATATTCGTCATGTTGTACAACGCCGAAGTGGCATCGCAGCGTAACGAGAGAGCATTTAGTTTGTTTGTTTCGGCATTTCTTCTCAGGGATCAGTCAGCTAGGAAATGCCGGCAACATCTAGTTTTAAGATAGTGACCAGAAAATTAACGTAAAAGTGCCTAAAATGATCTAGGTATTTACTGAAATAAACAACAAATCATATTATTATCATATCATAGCGCTGTGTTGTTTGTACAAAGAGAAGAGACGCTGCGACGTCGTAGTATGTGGCGTTGCGTTGCGACACCGCAATGTGTGGCATTCATTGCGTCGAAATCATAGCAGTGCGACGACGCAACGCACTGGCAACGCCCGTGTGGCCTCACTATTAAGGACCGTTGAGTTGCAGTTTTGGCTAACCTTTGCAGCAAATGGACACTTGGGTGAAGGGCAGTGCGTTGGGCACCCACTGGGAGCCTCAGTTGCCATCTATATTGCTCACTTTCCTCACGTCTCTAAGACCAGCACTCAGCAGAACACTAAGCGCTGGCACAGAAGCCATAAAAAACTAGTTATTTTTGCATTATTTGTGTTTTATGAAAAAATAAGGCCGCAATTTGAATAAAAGGGCGGCCAACGTGATAAATTATCTTGTGTGGCACTGGTGTTGCGGGCTGTCAAATCATTACATTTGTAATCTGTGGTGCTGAAAAAGGATTTTTCCTGAAAAACCTACGGAATTAGTATGTACAGACGCCAGTACATCAAGCTACCCGAAACTGTCAAATTTTCCCAATCAACATGGAACCTAATGCTTCAGAGGTAACGTCGAAAATATATTAAAGAAAGACAGATTGTAGTAGCTTGATGTGCTGGTGTCTGTACTTACTACACCTTATTATTACTGTATTTATAGACTTTCATGGATTACTGTAAGTTAATTTTATTCAACCTAGAATGTGTATAAAATACTTTGATTCAAAGTGTATGCAGTATTGATTCTTCTAAGCCAATTACGTGCACCGTTTGCAAAATTACATGATCAATGAGAACTTGATAGGCTACGTACCTACTCGACTATCATTTTACTGTTAAGGTTTGGTTTATTGTAAAAACAAGATTGTGAATTTTGATTTCGGTATTATCAGATTAGTGCAAAGGGGTCTACGCATAGAGAATATAACCACTAGAGAGCGTATGGGCCGATTTCTTCGAAGCACACGACTCACTACTGCGGGCCGGGGGATGAGGAATAACGCGCGGCTGCAATTGGTCAGTTCAAGGTCAAGTTGCATCGTTAGGGCTGCTTTACTTCATTAAGAGAAAATAGTCGATATCGATAAAATGGATTTTAACATTATAATAAATACTAAATCAAAATCATAGAAATAATATTTAATCAAAATCAATCAATTACAAAAAAAAATCCCGGAAATGGACTGATCGGCCCCGGTCGGGGACAGAAAGAACTAAAAAACCCCGGAAAATACAAAAAAAAAAAAAAAAAAACCGACGAACTGAAAACCGAGGAGGTTCTCAGTTCGTCGGTATTTCTTTTTTGAAGTCGGTTAATAGTAGATAGTTATTTTATTAAAGTATGTGAATTGAATAAAAAATGTATTCATTTTATTTTTCTCGATATCAACTTTCAGCTATTAAAGATAACAGCACTATTTTTTACGATAAACATACAAAAGGAAAGAAAGGGATAGAAGCATTAGAATTGTCTAATACAAGAACGAGACTTTTCCAAAAGACATCAACGCGCGACTCAAAAAGTGTGCTCGTTTACCCAGCCACCATTTTAAATAGACCCCTGCAGTGGCTTATAATCTGATTGCATCAAAAATAATTTTTCGTAATGTTTATGTACCGATGAAAAGTTATGTCATCCTTTTTGTAACTAGATGTCTAAGAATGTTTCCCACACCACTTCACCGCGTATGAAGGCATTTCGATGCGTTATAATTGCATAAACGTTATAAAAAAATTATATTAATTTAGCGTGCACGCAGGTCTAACACTTGGACACAACTAAAATTGCTACTAGTACCGTAGCCTATACATAGGCGACAAAATACTAATAGTTTTCGTGCGTCGTTGCACTGTATACGCAGTCAAGTGGTTATAATAGTCTTTGGGTCTACGTAAGATATTGGCGCCGATTCCCTAGTTCACAAACAAAACAAAATTTAAGTTCAGTGCATTTTTTTCTTTCTATTTTATTAAGATAAGGACAGAAGATAAATGTGAGTGGTTGACCAAAAAGGGACCTGGAGGGATTGGAAACCGTTATTTTTTTTTTTTAATTTTTGAATCTGTGGTCTTTTAGCTTTGTTTTGGTCTAACCAGAATATTTTTAGGTGCCATAGTTTTTAAAACATACCGCGCCCCCCGCCCACGCACGAGTCGAAACTTGTTTCTACACGAAATTTCAAACGCAGTAAATCGTTAATCGCGTCTGAAATTTCGTGTAGAAACAAGTTATTTTCCCTTGAGGTCGAAATCAATTTATTTTCCCTTGAGGTCCCTTTTTGGTCAACCACTCACAAATATTAGTCCTGTCAAATTAGTCAGCTCCTGACGTAAATTGACGTATTTTTAGTAGCCAATTTTTCAGTCACGTCTATACTTGTCTATGGAGTATGGAGTATATTAGTTTGACAGGACTAAACTAATATTTATCTTCTGTCCTTTTCATAATGAAAACGAATACGTAATATTGATGCTTCAACAGCAGTAACTGCTGCGGCACTGCATCACATACCGGACGTGACTCAGATAAACTAAACAAGCAACAAATAATTCTATATACCTATATAGAAATATTTATTGTTTATTCAGTTTATCAGAGTCACGCCCCTACCTACCTTCTCGATTAATGCACTCACTAACTACAACGTTATGTAGGGGGGTACGTATCGCACTATCGGCGTGGCAGCTCAGTTGATTAGCCAATGATATAGGTACCTATTGTAGAGCCTTGATTCATAAGTCGAGCTGTACAACATATCTCAGAATTAATGCACAACCTCTTAAGGGGTCATTGTACTCATCATTATGAACAACTTTTACTATGGGACCAAACCTGAAAACACAAAAAAAAAATCAGCTGTTCCCTACATTTATGTTCGCATAACTCGTCAAAATGTAGGGAATAGCTGATTTTTTTTCGACATCACTATGGGAATTCGTAATCGTCATACGATGGACGTGGGATATTTCACGAAGTAATTGGAACCTAGTCTAAAATAGCTTACACGTGGGTTATATAAGCCAGCGTGGATTAATAAAAAGAGAGTGTACAAGGATCGACGACAAAAAGCACAAGAACCTACAAGGCTGGCTTCGTGCCGAAATTGTTAAAAGTTTTCCAACTTTTCACACGATATTCAGTGATTTCAGTCGACAAAGGTTGCCGTACGCCATGTCGACTCACTGTGAGGTCGAGGATGACGTCAACCTTTTTTAATCCATCCCATCCCGTATCCACTGCCAAATCCATGATACTAAGCGGAACCTATTATATGAAGTGGCATGCTCTTATAAACGCTGCTGTTTCCTGCTTTAGGGTGTTGGAAACTTTTAATGAAGGAAATAATAATATTTAAATAAAGATCTATGCTTTTTCTACAATATGGAGACAACAATACGACGGTAAATTAAAATACTGGCAAGACATAGAAGTATAGAAAAGATCAAATGAATATAACTTTTTTAAAAACTAACCACCTAAATAATAGTGAGTTCCAAATGGATTTTACCGATCTTTGATTAGCTATTTACGGACTAAACTATTAGATATAATTGTACGCATACCTACTGGACACGTCATAAGCATAATCTGCCCATAATGTTCCCACTACTGGGACACAGGCCTCTTCTCTGTGAGAGAGAGTGGGCGTAATCCATCACGCGGGCACAGTACCGGTTGGTAGATGTCACATGTCTGCAAATTTTGGTTTCTAGAACACACGATTTTCACGATGTTTTCCTTCACCGTTTTGTCGTTAATGTTTAAATTATTGACGTCCCCAAATTAACAAGTTGACGATTTCTGATTTCCATTTTCTTTTGTTGCTCCGTTTACCATAGGTATGTTAGCTTACCACATATAACTATATATTATAAAACAAAGTCGTCGTCCCCCGCGCCGCCTCTGTCTGTCTGTCAAAACGCGATAAACTCAAAAACTACCGAACGGATTTTCATGCGATTTTCGCCAATAGACGGAGTAATCAATGAGGAAGGTTTAGGTAATTCACTAGGGTTAGAAAAAAGTAAATAAGTAAATAAGCTGAAATATGACGATGATTGTTGACGATGTCGAAAAAAATCATGCCGACTGGGAGCTTTACTGGCGTGCGCCGCGTAAACCAATAGAGTTATATGACAACAATGTATTACGGACTTATTTCTCTTAAAAAGTTCTATTAAATGTAGTACAACTGTGGAATGTGACAATGTGGGATAACTTGAGACCTCCACGCGGGCGTAACCGCGGAAAAAGCTAGTGTAAATAATAAAATAATGACCTCAACCTACTTACAACTACAACCTACCTGAAACTACAACCTACCTAAAACTACAACCTACCTGAAACTACAGGCTACCTACAACTACAACCTCCCTACAACTACAACCTACCTAAATCTATAACCTACCTACAACTACAACCTACCTACAACTACAACCTCCCTACAACGACAACCTACCTACAACTAAAACCTACATTTGACAGGCCTGTTGGTCTAGTGGTCAGTGGCCCTGACTGCTATGCCCAAGGTCGTGGGTTCGATTCCCACCTAGGACAAATGTTTGTGTGATGAGCACGATCATTTGTTCTTTGTCTGGGTGTAATTTATCTATAATACGTATGTATTTAGAAATATATATGTATGTTTATCAGTTGTATAGTATTCATAGCACAAGCTCTGCTTAGTTTGGGACTAGATGGCGTTGTGTGAAAGTTGTGGAATATTATTATTATTGTGGAATATTATTACTATTAATATTATTATTATTACCTACAACTAAAACCTACCTACAAGTAAAACCTACCTACAACTACAACCTACCTACAACTACAACCTCCCTACAACGACAACCTACCTACAACTAAAACCTACATTTGACAGGCCTGTTGGTCTAGTGGTCAGTGGCCCTGACTGCTATGCCCAAGGTCGTGGGTTCGATTCCCACCTAGGACAAATGTTTGTGTGATGAGCACGATCATTTGTTCTTTGTCTGGGTGTAATTTATCTATAATACGTATGTATTTAGAAATATATATGTATGTTTATCAGTTGTATAGTATTCATAGCACAAGCTCTGCTTAGTTTGGGACTAGATGGCGTTGTGTGAAAGTTGTGGAATATTATTATTATTAATATTATTATTATTACCTACAACTAAAACCTACCTACAAGTAAAACCTACCTACAACTACAACCTCCCTACAACGACAACCTACCTACAATTACAACCTCCCTACAACTACAACCTACCTACAACTTCAACCTACCTACAACTACAACCTACCTACAACTACAACCTACCTACAACTACAACCTCCCTACAACTACAACCTACCTACAACTACAACCTACCTACAACTACAACATACCTACAACTACAACCTACATACAACTACAACCTCCCTACAACTACAACATCCCTACAACTACAACCTACCTACAACTACAACCTACATACAACTACAACCTACTTACAAATACAAACTACCTACAACTACAACCTACCTACAACTAAAACCTACCTACTACTACAACCTACCTACAACTACAACCTCCCTACAACTACAAACTACCTACAACTACAAACTACCTACAACTACAACCTAACTACAACCTACTCAGACATTTTCTCATAAACGTAGCAATATATCAGTAGAGCTACTCTAGTATCATTTTGATGTCACCGTTAGTGTTGGGGGCACTCTAAAAATAATTTGATCAGAAACTATCACTCATGCGAGAGATCTCTGAAACCATTACCAAATGATATACCACTTGCCCCCCCAAGTGATGTATCATTTGGTAATTTTACGGTCCGGAGTATACCATTTAAAATTGCTGGGAGGCATTTCAAACTTTCATCGAAATAGAAATATAGACCGTTATTTTGAGTCACTTACAAAGTTCTTATTGACTTGGCCGGTTGTACACACGTTGTTTGCCGTGAAACGGCTTACGGCGGCGGCGGCGTAGTGCCACCACAAGGAGGGTTGAAAATCGGTTTTCTTAGAGTTAGGGATTTCAATTTGCAAGTGCCGGATATTGCATCTATTGGTTATTACTATATACAAAAATGATACTCGAGTTGATTCTGCATAGAAACGAAGTAATTATATTTTTTTTTTTACAAAAAAATTGTATGAAGCTAGTATGAAAGATCTAATTATCTCTCAAACGGCAAGGAACACCGCAATATCCTTACATGTGGTTATAGTACTAATTATTTATTATTGTTTGTCATACTCCACATAGCGATTATCGTTGCAGATATATATATATTTTAAATCATCATAATATATTTATTTATTTTGACATACGAAACGGTTCCTTTTAGTGTTTAAGTTGAGGAACACAGACTTTTAACCACACATACAAAAATATCATCGCCCCTATACTCCCGAAGGAGTAGGTAGATGTTTGTAGTACACCCACACTTAGACAACTATGTTTGAGCTAGATATTTATCAATACAAAATGAGTTTTAATATTTGCATACAACGAAAATAGCAAATAACGTATAACAATACGTTAATCACTTGTTTTCAGACTCATTAGAAGACTAAACATAGTCTTCTAATTAGTCTGAAAACAAATGATACATATGAACCTTCCTCTTGAATTACTCTATCTATTAAAAAAAACCGCATCAAAATCCGTTGCGTAGTTTTAAAGATCTAAGCATACATAGGGACAGACAGCGGGAAGCGACTTTGTTTTATACTATGTAGTGATGCTAATTCTATTGATCTTTTTATATACTTAATTTCAAAACTAGTATTTTAATTATCAAAACATTACTATTTTGTGGGGTTTTAATCTAGGAAAAAAATGACTAGTCCTTTTATAAGGACTAGTCATTTTTTTCCTAGATTAAAAAAAAAGGTAAAAAAATCATAAATAATTTAGTACTGTAACCACCTGTAAGGATATTACGGTTTTCCTTCCCTTTAAGAGATAATTAGATTTTTCATACTAGTTTCATACACATTTTTATAAAAAAAAAAATTATATATTTTTTTTTAATAAAAATGTGTAATATAAATAATTCCTTCGCTTTTGTGCAGAGTTAACTCGGGTCTCATTTTTGTATATAGTAATAACTAATAGAAGTGATATCCGGCAAAAAATCCGGCACTTGCAAATTGAAGTCCCCAAGTCTATGTAAGCCGATTTTCAGCCCACCGTGCGCCGCGCCGCGTCTATTAACAAACTTCCATAGTGATCCATGCTATATTGACACTAACTAACTGCGAATCAAACGCAGTTTTACACGGCAAAAAATGTGTGTGTACAATTCTACCAATCTTAAAACCATTAAAATATACATACTCTGGATACGTCTGTAGAGAGGGGTTAATATTCGGAACTACCAATCGGATTTGAAAAAAATATTTTAGCATTCGATAGCCCTATTCTTGAGGAAGGTTATAAGCTATTTGACATCACGCTAAGACCCTCAGGAGTCAGGTAATAGCGCGGTTGGGCGATGCGATGCGACGGGGCGGATCGGGGAACAATAAATTTCACGCAGACGAAATCGCGGGCAGAAAAGCTAGTCTACACTAATATTATAAAGAGGAAAGATTTGATTGTTTGTTTGTATTGAATAGGCTCCGAAACTACTGGGGCGATTTGAAAATTTGTTTTACCATTAGAAGCCGACATTATCCCTGATGAACGTAGGCTACTTTTTACCGCGGGAAAATGCTTCATTCCTACGGGAAAACAGGTAATAGGATTTAAACGGCGGGAATTCCGAATTCTACGCAAACGAAGTTGCGGGTGGATGCTAGTCTTCTATAAATACGCCAGCTTCCTTATCGACACTCAGCGTCACTGTTGACAAGACAGGTCTATTTTAAAACTTAGCATTGGCAGTGACCGTTCCGTAGTTGCGTTGGGACAGGCACGCAGACAATGTCGCGTGTAACGAGCGGAACTGAGGCCTGTCATTAGCGATGACAGTTCGTTACGCCAAAATTATACGTCTTTATTATTATTTTGAAATTACCTTATTTTCGGCTTGAATGAAGAGTTAAAAATCTTTGGCATTGGCTTTTATCTTAACGCTCGTAAGAAATGTATAAAAAAGTTTGAATAATAGAAGCATCTGGAGGTCAATGTAGTAAGAGTGTATAAAAACAAATGTGGGCACAATTAGAAGATGGGCACAAAATAGAAAAAGGATGCAAAATACAAAAGATGTTTGAAAATACGCTTGCCACACCCGGGAATCGAACCGACTATAATCCGACCCTATCGATTGGTGCCATAAAAAAGTACAGGCTGCTATTTTTTCGGATTTTAGTCGGTTCGATTCCCGGCTGTGGCAAGCGTATTTTCAAAAATCTTTAAATGCAGTTTTGTTTCTTTTTAAAAATAAAGGAATGTTTCCTTTGAATAAAATTTACTGTCTACAGTATTTAGAGTACTTTCCCTCCAGGTACGCTTCGAAAATTCCACCCTGTATATTTATGTAGGTATGATTTTTATCCTCCTATCAAAACTATGGTAAATAAGTAAATAAATAACTAACATATCTATTTACTTATTAGTAACTATAACTAGACTCATTACGTCAATCGTGGATACAAAACCTACTCGTATCTTTTACTTTTAAAACACTAATATAAAGTTAAACTAGCAATTTCGTCATAGTCTAAGGACTTTTCATAAGATTAAAGCTGGTACCGTGAAATATAAAATCGATCAAACCAATAAATAGGAATATGATTTAGTTTTCCGCGATGAACACTACCCTTTGGATTTTCCGGTTCAATCAAAATCTGTTCAGCTGGAAACTCTAAGTGATAAACTCACTAACGCTACATAATGTGAGTGGGAGGATGTTGGACAGTCCTCTATTCAGGGCTTGCATGGAGGCTGAGGAAACCGCTGTGCATATGCTCCTTGAACGCACAGGCGTCCCCCAATTAGGACAGAAAACCATGGGGCACTCAGATCTTAAACAGATGTTTTTAAAAGACCAGGAGATATAATCAACTTCTGTGGGGAAGGGGGCTGGTTGGAATAACCACCGACAGCCTTCATGGCCCACGCACAATGCTCCACCTGAAGGACTATGAAGGACTGTGAAGGATGAGCGCGGATGTATGGGTGTGCACGCACTATATGTTGGCTTAATTAACATGATAAAAGATGCATAACAATGACAACTAAAATAAATCAAATACCTGAATTCCGATATTCGAATCCCTCTCCTTAAAATCGAATCTCTTCACGTCCATCCAAAAAGTGAACACCACTACAAATACAAATCGTAACTTCGAATCATGACTTTCGTTTAACTGGACTTTCATTACAAATCTTCAGAAACTTTCCACTATTCACTGTAACGTAGTTTATCTTTATTTCCAACTATTTTGTTTATCAAATCTTTTAAAGAATGATGTTTTTCTACTATCTTGTCTGCATTAAAGTCTGTCGGCCTTCAAAGATTCTGTCGTAAGACACTATTCCGTTTTCCTTAAAATAAACAAGGTTTGTGGATAGACTGCCAAATTCCCGCCACCCGGCGGCCACTGCGGGTGTTCTCTCACTGGATTATTTTGGAGAAATGCGTCTTTTAGTCTTATAGCAATAGTCTTTGATGTTGAAAACGTGTTTTCACACCCACGTTTGGCTGCTGAATGTTTCACGTGCATATTGTATTGATGTTAGTTCGTATATAATGGTGATATTAAAAGCTATGTCTCGAATTTCTCTTACGTCTGTATTAGACAAACAGCTACACCTAACAATTTATATATTAAATATTCGGTGCATAAATATGTCGTTACAATTTTGACTCCATTTCATCATAGCTGCTGAATGTATATACACATTAGAATGGTTTTGGCAGAATACATACGAAGAAGAAGCTTACAATTTTATTTAGATCTACTATAAGTAAGTTGATAAAAACCAAGGCGATGGCAGCGGTGTAGACGCAACCTATGCAGAAATTAACTAAACATTGACTTTGATAATAAAAAGCTAAAGAATATACAGCAGTGTAGCTCTGCTATGCTGCTATAAATATTTCTTCACAAAACCCTCATCAGTTTTGTTTATGTCTACGTTATTTTCTTAGTTCGAAGTTTCGAATGGCTAACGATTTATCTTAACTAGGTTCTTATTTATTTGTGTTTCTATACGCGCAGTGTTGGTGAGATTTGTTGGAATGAGTAACCTTGGTTATCCAAATAACTTCGTGTCCAGTTCGGTATGTATAAGTCGATTTTTAACCGACTTCAAAAAAAGGAGGAGGTTATCAATTCGACTGTATTTTTTTTTTTTTTTTTTTTTTTTTATGTTTGTTACCTCATAATAACCGACTGGGTGAACCGATTTTCATGATTCTTTTTTTATTTGAAAGCTGGTGCTTCCCGTGTGGTCCCATTGTCACCATTTCAATATCTGATGATGGGATCTTGTAGAAATCGGGGGAACTCTTCAATAAATAACAGCAGATTAACCGCGACTGTTGCTATAGCATATCTAAGCATTGTTTACACCATCACACAACATAATATCACGCCTGTACTCACTACAAAGGTTATAATTTTTTTTTATTATAATAATAATTAATACCAGTAAAACAACCGCGATTGCTGCTATCGCATATGTATGCATTGTTTACGCAATCGCACAACATAACATCACGTCTGTACCCTATAAACGCAGATGCAGCTTCCTGTCACTGATATTTACATAGCAAGTAGTGTTTATATGAATTTGATTGGGGTAGATATAACTAAAAAGTGAAAAATAAAAAAATTTATATAAAAAAAAAACAACCGACTTCCAAAAAAACACTACAAAGTGAAAAATAATTTTAATTTCGGAAGTCGGTGTCAAAAAACCAAAATGTAGAACCAACGACACCGACTTCCAAAATTAAAATTATTTTTCACTTTGTAGTGTTTTTTTGGAAGTCGGTTGTTTTTTTTTATATAAAATTTTTTATTGTTGAGAACGTTCCGATAATCGAGCCTTTCTCTGATAGACCTACAGATATAATCATCATCTTTTACATGAGCTCTGGTCATATTTATATGTACTTTAATATTATTATCAATTTGTTCTTCTGCTTCACCCGTTCTTCTATTAGTGTTACTTTTAGCAACACTAATTGCGTGTCTTCCTCCATTGATCAAAGTCATTGAAACATTGACCTCGACTGTATCTGAGTGTTTGCCAAATTTCATTTATACCACCACGAACATTAGTTGTGTTGTTGCTCAGCCGAGTTGATAAACATTCGTCACTCATTAAGAGCTAGATTTTAATGACCTGTGACGTTTGTTCTGATCGAATTGTTATTGTTTATTGTTCTGATGCCATTGTTATCGTCATAACTGCCTGTAGGTATATTGTTATGGCCACAGTTATATATGGGCGTCTTGATCTATTAAGTATACCCTTTTTAACGGTCGAATAGATTGCTAATCGCAGTACCTTTTACTTTATTAATTCTGGAGGATACTGTTAATAGGCTTCTCACACGCTTGGTGTACCACATTCAAACCACTTTGGAACCGCAGAAAAGTGCATCGCAATTTTTCATGGTTTTGTCGGCGTATCAGCAACAATTTTGTGGTTGATAATGATATTGTTTTGTTTTGTCTATTGTCTGCCTGCGATCCTGGCAAGTAGGCCAATCCTCACGCCTTCTTCCCATGGAGGTAGGTTAGAAACTGCAGAACGCCACCTGCTACGATCCTATAATTGATGGCACGGTTGCCGGTTGGTGCTATAGACTGCTGCGCTGCGTGTCGCGGGTTCGATTCCCGTACGGAACAAATATTTGTATGACCTACAACTAGTTGTTCTGGGTTCAATTTTCTACTGGAAACAAGTCTGAATATCTCCGAACATCTACACCATTTTCACGTAGTATTTATACCAAAACAGTCTTTTAAATTGCTTAAACAATATCAATTTAAAAAAATATTGATACTTTGATTTTTTAATAAATACTATATATTTCACTGCGCCGGCGATGCGCGCTCGCCCTGGGCATACACAGGCAAGCCCGATTGAGCAGACGACTGCTTCATAGATTGAACTACGAGATTTATATAAAAAAATATATACGCACTCTGCGAAAAGTAAGAGGGCTATTAACGAATCTAGTGATATAAGATCGTGAAGAATGGAATCGCAAACAATGACGATTTCTTACTAAAAATGTATCTTCTATGACACATAACATAATACAAGGAGTTATTAAAATAACTGCAAATGATAAAAATCTCCTCTTTTTGAAGTAGTTTGGTAAGTTGTTGTAAACCATTCTTATTGTGGAACAAACATGAAATCATGGATTTTTTTTTCTCGAGATTTTAGTGTTCGTCCCACAGTAAAAGTAGTTCGTAATGATGAGTACCTAAAGAGGTTTTCAGTTGAAAGAAAGAGAAAGAATAACATTTATTTGAACATTTATCGGGAAACCGAAATAAAAATAAAAAAGTGAAACGTGAAGAGTGTTGTGCTGTGGTGTGTGTGTGTTTGTGTGAAGTTCTTTATTTAACACCTTGTAAATACAATAAGCTGTAATCTTATAGGTACTCAGTACGCCATGGTTATGCACCACGCCACATTATTCCTTATTCCTTCGTGCCCGAGTTGTTCTGCTCTAATTGTTGCATCGATCTTATCATCATATATGCGTGTTTACAATGTACGAATATAAACTAGATTCGGACAAAACAATTGCTATGACGAGTGGATAGCGGTCATCAGCTGGCTTGCCCAATGAAGGCAGTTTTTACTCTTTATTTTGGGAGAGGCCTATGTTAGCATCTTCTATCATAGGTTCTGTTGAAGTGTCTTCTGCCTGAGGGCCTACACAAAGTGACATTCTCATTCTCATCAGCGATAACGATGATGGAAAAGTGAAAAATGTAGGTATTGTTTTGACATAAGCCACCCAAAAGCTGATGCCAATCTATAATAATATTAAAAAAAAAACTGTTATGAGTGACATAATATGACTCCCATATTCCAAATTCATATACAACGTGTAACGGAAAGGGGGTATCAACCTTGAAGGAGGTGAATGTGCTCATGAAACTCAACAACTTTCCCCAAAGAACATAGGTCGAAATATGAAAAAAAAATTTGGCCCTCCCATAGTAAATCAATCAGCTGGTAGTCAGTTTTGTAAGGGAGGGCCAAATTTTTTTTTTATATTTCGACCTATGTTCTTTGGGGAAAGTTGTTGAGTTTCATGAGCACATTCACCTCCTTCAGGGTTGATACCCCCTTTCCGTTACACGTTGTATATCTACGTTACAATTTCTATGACGCAAACACGGTCGGTGTTTGGGTCATAGAAATTGAAATGTGTACCAAATTTCAACTTAATTGGTCCAGTAGATTCAGGGTAAATTGGCTGTGACAGACGGACAGACACACGAGTGATCCTTTAGGGGTTCCATTTTTTCATTCCGACGTATGGAACCCTAAAAAGAAGTAAAATTTGTAAGTTTACATGTAGTTTACATTTTTATAATCTCCGAAACTACTGATCGGGTGTCTGAAAATTCCTTCTCTAATGGTACTACTGGTCTACGGTAGTGCCAAGTGTTATAGGATATATTTGATGTTAAAAGAAGAAAATTAACACTGACGAAGTCACGAGCAGAAGCTAGTCTATAATATAGCTCAATTCAACCGACGGCGACGTATCGCAAAGTTCATTCAACTTACTTGCCTACTGTATGAATGGGGGGAAACTGGGATGTAATAAATCATAATATTAGACCGTAAATGCCTACGTGGGGTTCCTTATACATTACTACAGAGAACCAGGTGGTTCTACTAAACGATACCAAGATCGAGCTTGGTGAAAACAATGCCATGTGATGGTTAAAGAAAATAAGCGTTTACAGGTAAAAGAAAATCTATTGATAGAAAAGATTATGAAATAAATAAATAATACCAGGCAATTACTGTTTCAGTGCAGGGCAAAGGCCACTTCTCATGTGGAGAAGACAGGAGCATTGATCACCACGGCTTGGAGACTTCAGACCCACAAATAAAAAAATAAAAAAAACTACTTGTGATTACTTTAATAATAGCAATTGTGAGAAAAATGCATTGATAATAGAGCAATCTACTTTTATCAGAAACTAGCCACTTAATTCACACTCTCATAAATCTTTAGTGTTTGTCTGTAAATAATAATTATTACGATTACGTGTAGTGTTGCCCGACTATCTATCATCATGAAATCGTGTTACTCGTTTAATTTTATTCATTTCTAAATGTCGCATGTCTACGTTTATTTATGTAACACATTTTACTGCAGTAGTGGGTACAATGCTGCATAATCAGGGACGTTCAGTGGTTATGTAGGCTCAATATCAGATGCCTTAGCCCATTTGTTGTGCTCCAGTAACGAGTTTAATGACCTAGACTGCAGAGGTAAGGATCTTCATATTTATCAAATCGATTAGCTTTAATTGCATGCAACACTGAGTATCTACTAATCCCATATTGCTGCATGAATGTTAAAAGTAGATAATGGCGCCGATTGCCTTGTTAACAAAATAAACTAAATTTAAGTTCAGTGCATCTTTTTCTTTCTATTTCATTAAGAAAAGGACAGCTGATAAATATCAGATTAGTCCTGTCAAATTAGTCAGCGCCTGACGTAAATTGACGTATTTTTGGCAGCCAATTTTTTAATCACATCTAAACTTGTCTATGGAGTATCTTAACTTGACAGGACTAATCTAATATTTATCTTCTGTCCTTTTCTTAATAAAATAGAAAGAAAAAGATGCATTAAACTTAATTTTAGTTTAGTTTGTGCACAAGGGAATCGGCGCCAATATTAATTACTCATTTGTAGATAATAATCATAATTTCATAAAGTTAAGAATGCTCTGATTGGATTATTGTTTTCCACATAGGCTTATCGAAATGAGTTGTCAATGTTTTATTTACGTATTTAGTAGACTTTCCTTAAATTATTCATGTTGCAATGGTGACTAAAGAGTGATATCAAGTTCTTACTTTACTAAAAGTTTGCCTTAATTATAAATATTCAATAAACTCAGTCTAGATCGAATGTTTTCTTGACTACATCTTCAGGTAGGTACTATTTTAAATACTCATCCTAAGAAACTATTTCTGCAACCAAACATCTCGTGATAACCGCTTTCTATTCTTATGCTGTTAGTGACGTAACACACTGAAAACCAGCTGAAAACTCTGAAAACCCGACCTCCGATTACACAATAGTAATCATTACACCAACTAACAACCTATCAACAAACACAAACACCCTGAATTGCAGCATCAATTAAAATAATTACGACTTAAGTGATAAAACTCACCATTTTAATTTAAAAGCGTCGCGTAATCCGTATGATTTATAAATAGGAACGCTGGCACGTCCGTGCGCCGCGAGCTATGCGGACCAACTGCGGGCTGGTGCTCGGTCAAGGGCATGGAAACTGTGCCAAATGCCAATAATCGCTATAGCTCTGACAGCGCGGGAAACTAGCCGTGGCGGGAAACACTCAACATGGCGGGCATCGCGGGCTGCGCTAACCTAGGAATGTCGGCCTTCTGAACTTTGGTTGGTATTAATTATTTAGGCAATTTTTTTCGTTATTATCGACCGATGGTACCAAGTAGTGTCGGTACTGTATCTATGTACTTACTGATACTTCACAAATCAATACCTTCATATTGCGTCCTTCAAAGCTTCAAAGAGGTAGCCTTCAAAGCAGGTGTCTTTGTTATTATTATTTTTTTATGAATATTCCGCCAGGCTTTAATGATTAAAACCAACTTGATATTCACCGTTCATCGGCTATACAAATTCAGTTTCAGTGTCCAAGTTTTCGCTAGCGGGAAGAATATGTGTCAGCTTTCAACATTGGGCCGTCTATTGTGAATTTTTGACAGATTGGCCATAAAAAATCTGTCAAAAAATCCACAATGGAGGGACCATTGCACAACGTTTGTAAATTGGTAGACTTAGGCCCCTATTTTTGCAGTTAGCATGAAGAAGAAGTAGATAACTTTACAAATTTTTAATTGTCATACCTATTAAGTCAAAGTCAAAGTCAAAGTCAAAGTATTTATTCGTGTGCTTTTTGGTAATATAGCAGGTCTTACAGTTAATTTATGGAAACTCAAAAAGCTACCCATTGGGCATACACTATTTAACAATATAAGAATTTAAAATTTATAGGGTATACAAAACAAAAATGTAAAATTTAGATTACAATATTACAAATTAAAATACAGTTAATTATTATTACAAACATTAAAAATACAATCAATAATTAGTGAAATTGTCAAGAATAAATATATAATTGTCAGTTTATAAAATTTTGTCAAGAAGGAATTCGTCAATGGTATAGTAGCATTTTTCGTTTAAAAAAATCATTAAATTTCCGTTTAAATTGTGTCAAATTCAAATCTTTGATAGCATTTGGTATTTTATTATATATTTTTGGAGCCATGCAGAGAATGCTTTTGTGCATAAGGGCCGTCTTTGAGGCTCTTAGACATAATTCGTGTCGATATTCTGGTCTTGTTGATCTATAACGTTCCTCTGAAGCTTTTTTAAACAATTTACTGTTTTTCTTGACGAACAATGCAGTCTCATATATGTAAAGGCAAGGCAATGTCAATATTCTAAGGGATTTAAAATAGGGTTTACAACTATCCGTTGGTTTTAAATTACACATCGATCTAATGCACCTCTTCTGTGCTTTAAAAATGTTATTTTTCTCGCAGGAATTCGCCCAAAAAATTACTCCGTAGCGTAATGTTGAATCTACATAGCCATAATATGCAGCTATAACAGCTGCCTGATTAACTATTTTCTTAAGCTTGTATAGAGCAAAGGAAAAGCGACTTAATTTTTTTATAAGGATTGATGCATGTTCTTTCCAAGTTAGTTTAGAGTCAATAGTCAAGCCTAGAAATTTTATATGCTCTACTTCTTCAATTCTGTTATCGTCAAATAATATATTTATGTCAGGAGTACTTAATCTTTGTCTAAACTGCATAATTTTAGTTTTACTTACATTTAATTTTAAATTATTATGATCAAGCCAATTAATTGATTGTTGCAATGAGTCTTTGATGTCACATTCATAGTTTCTATTTTTATTTTGTCTAACAATTATCGTACTGTCATCAGCAAAAAGAACCATAGGAAAAATGACGTGTTTTGGAAAGTCATTTATGTAAACCAAAAATAATAGCGGGCCCAACACGCTGCCCTGTGGTACGCCAAAAGTTATGTCACGTTTTTCAGATACATATTTAAGTTCCTTTTTTTCTTTTACAGAAATTCGTTTAATTTCCGTACTCTGTGTTCTACTGTCCAGATAAGATTGTATAAGGGAAAGTGCATTGCCTCTTATTCCATACGCATTAAGTTTCCGTAGTAGAGTATTATGATCAACTAAATCGAAAGCTTTTGTCATGTCCATAAATATAGCACTAATAGGAATTCTTCTATCGATATCTGTCATTATAATATTAAGGAAATCATAGATTGCCATATTTATGGATTTATTTTTTCTGAAACCCTTCTGTTCCTTTACTAAGAGGTTATGTTTCGTGAAAAAGAAATCTATACGGTTATAAATAGTTTTCTCAAATATTTTTGATATTACTGGTATCAGGGCAATGGGTCTGTAGTTATTAATATCAGTTTTGTCATTTTTCTTAAATAAGGGCTTAATTATTGTTGGTTTAAGTTTATCAGGATACATTCCGGAGGAGATACTAACATTAATGATGTGGCAAATGGGGCCTGATATAACATCGGAAACAAATTTCAATACTCTTGTTGAGATATCGTCATATCCTACACTAACTTTATTTTTTAAATTCTGTATTATTCGATACACTTCATCAGGTGTAGTTGGGGCCAAGAAAATTGATTCGCAACATGTATTCGGAGTCTCATAGCTTGCAGATTTTGAGGCTTTCGAAAGTAATTCTGCTTGATCTACAAAGTGATCATTAAATGCGTTCACTATATCGCTGGGGTTTGTTATAGTAACCCCATTCCTTCGTATTTCCGTTATGTGTTCATAGGGAGGGCAGTATTTATTTTCATTAATGATCTTCCATGTATCTTTTGATTTGTTTGTTGATGTCATTATCCTATGATTATTTTTCGCCTTTTGTGTCAGTTTTATTATTTTCTTAAGTCTTTGTGAGTAATTTTTAAGTTTAGTTAAGTTATTATTATTAGGTTTTGCTCTTAGTTGCCAAAGAAGCTGTCTTTTATTTTTGCTACAGCGTTTTATTCCGGGTGTTAACCAGTTTGGATTCCTTTTTAACTTTATTTTTTTGTTAATCAAGGGAAAACACAAGTCGTAAAACAGCCGGATTACTTCAATAAAGTCATCGTACGCTACATTAGGATCATCTGCTTGATAAACATCACAAAACGATAAAGGGTATAAACTTAATCTAAATTTCATAAGGTTATCATAACTGTAATCACGCGCTGTTATATTCCAACTGTTTATTATACAAGTCCTTTTTACGGGGATCTTTAAAATTTGGGCGGTGTGATCTGACATGTTAAGGTCAATTATATTGTGGATACATTTTTTTGTAAAATTGTGCGCAAAATTATCTATACATGTGTTGCTTTTTAACCTAGTGGGCTGGTCAATTTGCAATTTTAGATTGTAGCTTAATAGATAGTTAGTAAACTCAAGGGAAGTTCTATTTTTTTTCAACGTATTAATGTTAAAGTCACCACATATAATAACATTCTTGCGCGCTTTATAACAAATCTTGGGCAAGAGAATATCTAATTTAGAGTAAAAAGTCTCAAGATTATTTGATTTAGGTATTCTGTAAATACATACAACGATAATATTGTGCTGTATTAATTCAATTGCGCAGCACTCGAAAGCTCCCTGTATTGAAAGTTTCTTGATATCTTCAAGCTCTCTATATTGATGGTCATTTTTAATTAATATGCACGCTCCTCCTCTTTTTGTGTCCCTACAGTAACAAGTTGCCAATTTATAATTAGGTATAGTTAGAAAGTCTTCATATCCAGTTTCCATGAAGTGCTCAGTCACGCAGATTACGTCTATGCGGTTTTGAAATTCAAGCAGATGCAAAAGTAATTGGTCTGCTTTGTTTATTAACCCTGCGATGTTTTGATGCATTATTGACAGATGATCATAGAAAAAAATGGTTTGATGTATCTTCAAATGAGTCATTTGTGTCAGTATTACCATTATTTTCCACTTGGATTTCACAAATAGTCTTTTTGAGATTCAAGATTACGCTTCTCATGCCTCTGTCATTTAGGAGACCCTGACGACCCGAAAACATTGTGTTATCATAACATAAGTCAGCGTTTGAGTCCAGTAAATAAGCATACTCATATGTTGTGTTGTGCAGATACAAAAGATTATTAAACAATTCAATCCGTGAGTTGTATATTGTTGTGTAATCACCACATTGTCTATAGGTTGGGAGACATATAATTATATTGGTATGGCTTAGTTTTTCAATGGTATCTTTAATATGGTAGACTAGATCGTGATAGTTTTTAGTTCTTAAGAAGTCCCTTTCTCCTATTAGAATAACACAATAGTCGGTTTTATTGTAGTGTTTGATCTTATTTTCTAAGCCAAGTAGGAGTTGTTCAATGCTACCATTTGGATATGAGTAGTGGCAAAAGTCATAACTAGTTGCAAAATGATCTTCAATAATGTTGCAAAGTCCATTTCTATTGTTGGCGCTTATTATACTTAGTTTACTTTTTATTGTTTTTTGTGTCAGGAATTGTTTGTCGATAAAATCCTCACGTATTGAGTGTTTTTTTCCATAGGTGTTGCATTGGGTAGTCTTATCGACCATCTGGGGTACAGCTTCCGGAGTCGATTTATCAGCCATTTCGGGAGTAAGCTTCATAACTTTCTTCGTCGACTTGGGAGTAATGCTGAGATCTATTGTAGGAACTGTTTGCGAAGATTTTTTCTTTTTTGGAGTGTTATTTACAAAGTCCGTTGTAAGTTTTTTGTAAATGTTTTCCTTTTTTGTTAAGTTTTCTATGGTCTTTTTGAGATTCGTGTTGTCGATATTTAGGGATTCAACTTCTCGGTGTGCAGTCTCTAGTTGAAGCGTCAATTCTTTTATTTTGTTTTTTAGTTGAAGAATTTGTTCGCAGTCCTCGTCGTCTGATATGTTCGGTAGACTGTTACTAGTGGTGCCATCTAGTTCACTATTTGTTAAATTTAAGTCTTCGCTTTTTGTTTCGGAGACTCTTCGATTACGACGTTGTGTGATGTTCCCAAATAAGTTCATGTTTAAATTTGAGATTTTATGAAACACAAAAAGTGTAGCAGGTCGTGGGATCCGAACCAGCACTCAGTGTCTCAACGATCCAACGCTAAATTATTTCGGCTATTCGAACATTAATTAAGCCCTTCAAATTTGCAAGTGGTTGCGGAAATATCATTCAAACAGTTTAGAAGTCGTTAAAAATGATTCATCGCTTAAATATTTTTTCCACACTACACCAAGTTCAATTTTAACTTCTTACATAAGTTTTTTCCAGTTAATATACACTTGTCACTTAGTTTTTAGCGTATTTCACGTAGGTAGTTGTTTATCACAGTGCTATATTAACGTTATACTCTGTTTCGTCACTTCACTTAATTGTCTTTACTTATTCGAAAATATATCACATAGTTTATTTAAATAACGTTTGTTCACATTATTCACACCGTAATGGACTTATTAAACACAATTTAATGAATGATTTTATCTGTTTTATAATTTTAAAGTCAATAATATATCAGAGAACTACGTATAACACAATCGCAGCGACTACCCGCTCACACTCACTAAGTGATTGTAATCTCCATTATAGTAAATAAAAAAGAAATGAATTTAGGAGACACTTGCACAACACATTACTAAATTCGTTAGAGCTAAACATATTTAAAACATCATTCTGTCTCTGCCATCTTCAGTAATTGGGTACGTTTAGCGGTAAAATGTACTTATTTAGAGAGTTGTGGTACAAGTATTAAACTAAAAACCTCTAAAATACGATTACATGCAATTTTCATATTATTATTAATAGGTCTTTTACCTATGAAATTGCCGTTTTGTATGAAACAATTTAAACGAATTTTTTTCATGTATTTTTTATTTGTATTAATCGAAGTAATCACCCATGCAATCAATGCATCTTTGCCAACGCAGTGACAGTTTATTGATGCCCTTCTTAAAGAAATCAGCTGGACGGGAGGCAACAAATTCTTCAAAGGTATTTTGTACTGCCTCTCGGGTATTGAATTTTTTTCCCGCCAAGAAGTTATCCAAATTCTGGAAAAAGTAGTAGTCTGTAGGCGCAAGGTCTGGTGAGTAGGGCGGATGACGGAGAGCTTCCAACCCCAGTTCTTGCAACTTGGAGACCGTCTGCTGTGCAGTATGAGGTCGCGCGTTGTCGTGCAGGAGCAGCGGAGACGAGCGATTGACCAATGCTGGTTGGAGATGTGCCAGCTTCTCCATCATTGTGTTCAGTTCTTCACAGTACACATCTGCAGTAATGCTCAACCCGTTTGGTAAGAAGCTGTGATGAATCACACCGGCGCTAGATCACCAAACAGTGACCATCACTTTTCTAGGGGTAAGTTTTCGTTTAGGGCATTGTTTAGGTGCTGAACCAGGATCCAACCAACTTGCTGAGCGCTTGCAGTTATCAAACAAAATCCATTTTTCATCGCAGGTAACAATGCGGTTCAAAATTCCTTCATTTGTGTGTCTGTTGAGCAGTGCAAGGCACGTCTCGACGCGTACTTCGCGCTGGCGATCGTTGAGTTCGTGGGGCACCCATTTGTCAAGCTTTTTTACCTTGCCAATTTGACGCAAATGGACCAATATTGTTTTGACGCTAACGCCGAAAGCTGCTGCTAATTCAGCCGTAGATTGTGTATCATCAGCTTCCACAATCGCCTTTAATTCGTCACTGTCGACCAAAGTCTTCGGACGACCGCGAGGTTCATTTTTCAGGTCGCAATTTCCAGAACGGAAGCGAGCAAACTAATAACAGGTGGTGCGTTGGTTTGTAGTGTTAGCTCCGTAAACGTCGTTGATATTGCGTGCCGCTTGTGCCGCGTTGCTGCCACGACGGTACTCATATTCCATAATTACTCGAATTTTTAACGTATCCATGATTATGATGACGAAAAAGATTGAAATGCGATGAAAATGTAACACTAATCAATAAACAAATGACTACTTTTGGAAACAAAATTCCATGTTTTTAAAATAAAATTAATTTGAAATTAGAATTCTTAGCCAAACAAAAATTATTTTGATTTGAAATGGCCAGTACTGCAGAGCGGCAATTTCATAGGCAAACACCTAAATTTCGTGCTGCAGTTGGGAAATGAACCGAAAAATGGTTTTGAAATCGACCCTGTTTCGGTTTTTTTTTTATCGAGCAAATTACATTTTATCGTGTTATGAACCGTTAATTTCCATAAAATAAGGATGCATTTATAACATTTATTTTTTTCTGCACCTAAATAAACCAATTTTACTATTAACATACACTGCCGGCCAAAAGTTTGAGACCACTTGAAAAAATCTTCTTCACCAACAAAATATTTCAAAAGTACATAATTATGATGAAGAGCTAATTTGAACACCTGCGTATTCTGTTTGTTATTAAAGAATATCTAATAGTCATTATTTTTGTGTATTTTAAGTTATCATCCTATTAAGGTCTATTGTTACAAAACATTGATGAGTGCCGCTCAAGGATCAGTGTGGTAAAGTCATTGTAATAGAGCCGCTCATAATAAACCAAAATAGTCAGTAATCTAATTATTTTGGTCTTTTTTCGCGTTAACAGAAATTCAGGATTATTTTAGCTTCCTAAAACATATTTAGTACCTGAGTTTTTATGGAGTTAATCTTTCTCTATCTTGGTTAGTCTGAGCTCGTCATTGTTACAATAAAGACATTAGAATGAGTAAAAAGTGCGCGAAATTAGCAGTAAAACTCGTTGTGCCTTAGTTGTTTTACACAACGAAGGCAAATCTGAACGTGCGACTGCCTCTCAACTTAAGTTGTCTTAGACTTGTGTTCATAACACAATAACCCGATACAAGGAGAGTGGCATGATTGTTCGCGATCGGAAGGGCCGAGAGCTATCACTTCTAGCGAGGATAATTGCATCGACGTTACCAGCAAGCGGAATAGATGCCTAACAGCACCAGATATCCGAGCAGAAGTGAACAAATCCCGATCTAAACCTGTGTCATTGACTACAGTAAAAAAGACGATTGAAAGATGCTAAGTTATTTGGTCGCTTTGCCGTTCGAAAACCACTACTAAGGCCACAAAACAAAATGAAATGGGTCCTTACCCATCGAAACTGGACAAAAGAAGACTTTAAAAAATTCTTTGGACAGATTAATCCAAATTTGAAATATTTGGATCTAAACGATGAATTTTTGTTCGACGTAGCGCCGAGGAAAAGATGATGCCAGACTGTGTGGTGCAAACAGTCAAGCATGGTGGTGGTTCCATTATGGTCTGGGGATGCTTCTCAGGCCATGGAACCGGAGATTTGGTACGAGTCGAAGGAATCATGAAAAAGGAGCATTATAAACGGATACTAGAGCAAAATGCCACTCCGTCTGGTTAAAAAATATTTGGAAATGGATTTTTTTCCAACAAGATAATTATTCCAAACACAGTTCAAAATTATGTAGGGGTTATTTAGAACATAAAAAAACAGACAGGGTGTTCTTGCTTCGTATTTTGAGTTTTATTTCATTTTCCTTCCTTGATGTAGGTGGTCTCAAACTTTTGGCCGGCAGTGTATTAACGGGGGCTATCCAAATTGATTCTAAAACAGGTAAATTCGGATAAATCCCCATTATTATGAAATTGCTGACTTATTATAATGTTGAACGTGGTTCACGTCTAACATCTCAAAAAATAGTGGATAAGTATTCAATCCTAACTAGAATGCAAAATGTGGCGCGCAGTCTTATGCTTTTGTTGTGAACGAAACCTTAGCGACTTCTAATTCGATCCCAACGCCATCTATCGAGGTGTTAGTAATCTTAGAGTTGCAGTAAAATTGGGCTCTACCATTGCTATTTAGGAATAACAAGTGATGTAAAATGTAACTTGAACATCAAACTGAAGGCTAATTGCCTTCATTTTAACGTTAAAAGTATAGTCGCAATCTCAGCGACAATCGCTTGACAAGTTTTTGACACTTGTCAAAAAAGTAGGGGAAATTTTAGGTGTTTTTGAAAGATTGAGACAGATCACTAACAAGTACTCGTATAAGTATAGTGTTCGAACTTGTCGCTCGTCCCTTTTTCTTCAAACTGACTAAACCTTTCGCGAGGACGGCTTTATATGGTACCCCACATCACAATTACCTACCTAGAATGTTCTACAACATTCTAGAATATTATCGAAAACAATTAACTTGAAAAAAGAAATGCTTAGAGTTTTGTAGAGTGTCTCATTACTTTTGTGCTAACCCAATATAATTTCTACGTCAAGAAACGACTTCCTGTTAAGACTTCAAGACATAGCAGCCAGCTGATTCACGAAGATACCCGGAACTTGTCGGTGCAGGACAACACCGGATAAACCTGGATAGGCATACCTACTCCTTGAACACTTCGCGTCCAGCGGTTACGCCCGTCCGGTACATAAATTCCATGTTTCTAGTAGCGCGACAGCTGAGCGTGAGATACTGGGTTCGGTACCCACTGCTGGGACCCAGGCCGCCTCTCTGTGAGAGGGAGGGGGCGATAACCCACCACGTGGGCCCAGTGCGGGTTGATGGATGACACATGTCTTCGAATTTTTGGTTTTAGGACATGCTGGTTTCCTCATGATGTTATCCTTCACCGTTTTAAAAAAAAAAATGAAATGTTGGAAATAAAAATACACAAAGTAAAGTACCTGCCTCGGTTCGAACCCACGACCTTACAGCTCGTAAGTCGGGACCTGTGAGCCATTACTGCTCTCGGTCGGGCAAAGTTATGTATTTATTTTTATTTATGTTTCTGACGAAATAAAACACAATTTTACAAGAGTGCGCTCATGTATTTCTTGATGGTAAAATACCTCTAATAACACATAATATGTGTTCAGTTAATTAAATAAATTAACGTTAGGTTATAAATTAATATTAATGTTCTTTATACAAATTATTATATTCTAGATGGCGCTGTCGGTATGGTGTTAATTGAAGCCACTTTTGTGACCTTACACAAAGATCTGCAATTTATCAGCAGGCGTTTTTCGCATGTTTTTTTTTTTCCATTTTAGACTTGGACTAGCTAATCGATCCGACATGTGCTTAATGAAGATCATTAAGAGTCGAAAATGTCACAGACTAGTCTAGCTACACGTATGTATATTTTGATAAGTGTATATGATATTATCGTAAGAAAATTCAAGTGATTAAAAGGAATTTGTTTATTTTTTATGTATATATATATATATATATATATAAATGGCATCTCGCAGGTCAAGCTAGGAGGTTGTTGGCTGCTTAACCGGGCTTGGGCCCCTCAATAAATTAAGGTGGAAGCGTTAATTTATTGAGGGGCCCACAGGCGAGGGCCAGGGCCAAGGCTTAAAACTTAAAAACTAAGCGACTACATGCTAGGGGCAGTCCTGTGGCCCTGTGGGGGTACAGACCTTGGCTGGAGCGGATTAAGAATTTGATTTGAAAAAATCAGATTCATACCGTACCGTTAGCGCCGTCTAGCACTATACATATATTGAGCTTCGCAAAACAAATGACTTCGACACTTTTTTGCCAAGCCCCAGAAATATTACAGATACTTACTTAAATTAAAACTGTACGTTAATACGTAGGCACTTACTACCCGTTCGCGCTAAGTTTGCCCTCCCCTCAACCTCCTACCGCACACCTGAGTCGCCCTCTCAGTATCGTCAGCAACGTCATCGCGAGCGCGTGATTATGCCTTATTCGGCACCTTAATATTCTTCTGTTTTCTCAATATTTGTTTGTTTTGCTGACGGTCAGCGGACAGCAAACTTACCAGATATAAAAAAGAGTACTTCATAAAAGGCAGCTACAAAAGCAAGAATGCATGTAGCAAAAGCGAGAAGTGAAATGTTACTTGTGCCAACATAGGCTACTTATAATAAAAGGAACTTCTAAGTACATCATTTGTGAACATAAAAAATCAATTGACATTGATTTATTTCGCTCAACATGTTTTTTTGCAGCTTACTGTACCTATTTAGCTTACTAAATTAAACCGAGAAATTCTGTGTGCACATTTTTTTTCTGTAAGGGGCAAATGACCAAAAGTATTTTGCGTTTTTAATAAATATAATACCTACTTACACGCCTATAATTTTAACACAGCCATACCCAGCTTAAAAACATAGGTTTTTCTCAAATTAATTTAAAACCTAATATGACAATGAACAATATTTTACGGGCCTTATTAGGGTATTTTTAAAAGTATGATAAGGTACGATTTACGTCATATAAAAGTGCATGATAAGATTTTGAGTGGAAATATTAACTATCTACAATAAATATTTATATACTAAATATTTTTCTAGTTGACTAAATCTAAATTGGCCCCTGTTGTGATACAACTACGTGACTTAGTGTAGGTAACTAAGTTTAAGACTAAATAAAACTAGTTTTGTACGTGTGTGAGTGATGCACGCTAAATTAAAAATAAGCAAGCTCACTTCCGATATCTTCGAGACTCAATCGAATTGAATTTTGAAGAGGAGTTTGTTGCGTCACTTCTTCTTCCCAGCGAAAGCACTAGGAAGTGCCGAAGGACTGTCTTATGTAATTTTGACTTTCGAAAAGTGCTGATTCTCAGCTTAATTTGAATGACTTTTGATTTTAAAATGTGACATAATGTCCATTTTTAACCGACTTCAAAAGGGAGGAGGTTATCAATTAGGAGGAGGTTATATATATATACAACGTGTAACGTTAAATGCGCAAAACATGAAAATAGTTTGATTAGAATAACGAGCAGAATTAATTGAACCACTTTTTTAATATAGGTCACATTTTTCAAAAAATCGTTGCCGAGTCTATTTATTAATAGGTCAAGCAACCCAATGTCAGCGCGGCGCAGCGGCCCGGTGACGACTCCTCCCTCGGTAAAGCGTCGTCGCAGACGCAAGAAACGATCAGAATGGCCAGTAAAACTAAAACAGCACATAAAACCTTTACAATTTTTTTAATGACTTATTTTCTCTCTAAAAATAAGTCATTAAAAAAATGGTCAATTGATTAAAAATCAGTTGGGGTGTCTGAGGTTTTGCGCATTTAACGTTACACGTTGTATATATGTTCGGGCATAACTCTGTCATATATGGACGGATTTGTAAAATTCTTTTTTTTTTCGATAGAGGTTTATTCCGAAATGGTCCCATTTAAATTTCGTAAAGATCTGGTGATGAGTTTCGGAGACAGACAATGGAAATCTTCAATAAATACAAGTAAAACAACCGCGATTGCTGCTATCGCATATGTCTGTATCACGTCTGTACCCTATAAACGCAGATGCAGCTTTCTGTCACTGATATTTACTTAGCAAGTAGTGTTATATGAATTTGTTTGGGGTAGGGATAACTAAAAAGTGAAAAATAAAAACTTTTTTATAAAAAAAACCGACTTCCAGAAAACACTACAAAGTGAAAAATAACTTTAATTTCGGAAGTCGGTGTCAAAAACGAAAATGCGGAACCAACGACAAAGACTTCCAAAATTGAAGTTATTTTTTCACTTTGTAGTGTTTTTTTGGAAGTCAGTTGTTATTTTTTTTATAAAAAAAGTTTTTACTCATCAATTTCGATCCGATTCCAACCTTTAAAAATATCGGGAATGAGCTTTCTGATTTTGATACTAAAGTCTTAAACTTAATGTTGAAGAAAAAACTAACAATTAAAATAAACTAAACGTGACATAATTATATTACTTAAATTATATCTATTTTCAACTTTGACAATAAGGGTTTTCATGTAAATTCACGCCACCAGTTGGTGCCACTTTGACAAGAGGTCTTCCATTTCGACAATGAATATAAAATATATGATGCCGTTCATCATTCAGTCACGACTAAAGAAAATATAGGCGCTTTGACACTTTTGACAGGTGCCCGGACCTGACGTCTCAGTGCTGCCACCTAGTGACCGTAATTTCAGAAAACCCTCATTGGTTGATTTCAAAAATGTAACTTAAAACCATTACAATTATTTTTAGTCCTACAGTAAGATTTTTAAAATAGTTCTAAAAATAGCTACACGTCTTAAACTAAGGCACTTCTTACAATATTTGTGTGTGCGTCGTTTTTACTTAATATTGGATATAAAATATATTACAGTAAACGTGTTTTATACCTTATATTTGTGCCGACTACGACTAAATTTGATTTGTCGACATAAGACAATTTGTTTAGTTTGTTGATACGAAACTGACTCGATATATAAATCATCAACTAAAGTTCGTTTTTTAATCCCAGAGACTAATCTGACAGGTGTAATGTCAAACATCTATACTAAAAAAAACAAACAAATGTCAGATTAGTCTCTGGGATTAAAAAACGAACTATAATAACAGTATTTAGTCAGTGTTTGTGTTTTTGATGTTACCACAGTAAACAATTAGATGAATTTGAATAATCTATATGTACATATAAATAAAACAAAGTTGGGTTAGTTACACTATTTATAACTCAAGAACGGTTGAACTGATTCTTTTTTCTTTGATTTATTGGAACAGTTTCCGCCCCGAAAAGAAAAATAACTATAAAAATTTGGGAAAAAATTCAGTTAATATTGTCTAAATCAAATATAGTCGAGTCACGTTAATATTTTAATTCGATTTAAATTTTGCTTACAACATACAAATTCCTAATAACTAATTATATCCCAGTTTTTTGTATGATATTTAATTTTAAATCTAAATCTATCTTTTCGGCACTTTCACTGCTCTTAGAGAGTCCATCATTATATTGATATTATATACCAATAGTTAGCACTGTTTGCAGTAACTAAGTTGTAGTTTTGGTACAGTTTAATCGGTGTTAATTTTCTTAGTATCACTAAACTTAAAACTAAATTAGTTAGCTGTAACTTTAGAGCTAACTTATTTTTTTTTGGTATTAGTTTACACATAATTTTTAGCCCGTTTATTATTTTGTAGTGCGGCTGTATTTATTGTACGTATTTGTCGGCGCATCACATATGCGCGTGATTGACCGAGGGGAAGGCACGGGGCGTCGGGGTACCGAACCCGGTACTCCACGGCCGCTGCGTGCCCTCCACGCCACTCAGCTCACAGACGCGCTCCGCTACGGGTATTTCATTGTTTCTTTTACATTAGTTGATATTGTAAATTATGGTATTACACCTATTTTAATACAGCCCACTACTTCTTTTATTATAAATTGCCGATTGAGCCCATTCAATGATCCGGCTCGAAGGACCATTGAATGGGCTATATAGGTGTGATGATGATGTAAAATAAAGCACAAGGAACATTACCGATTCCGTTGCCGTAAATAACATAATGTTTGGACAACCCCATTTTATGTCCAGGCAAATCACTGTCCATTCCAAGGTTGCCTGGAAGAGATTGCCGAAAGCGATAAGGCCGCCCATTGTATATTTTTAGTGTTCGATAATTTTTTTTATGTACTTTTGTAGTGTACAATAAAGTATATATAAATAAATAAATGTTTCTCCTGGCACGGTCTGACATAAACTTTGGCGCGAACCTAAATGTGAGTGTTCATAGTGATCTCCCCCGAACTCTGCTCATACAGGGCGCGCACGTCGTCGTGTGTCATCTGTGACACTGTCGGGATCTTTGATACATTGTTCAGCATTGGCTTCACCTGCAACAAGAATGAGGATTAAGACCTGGAAGTGTACAAATATATAGGTATGGTGGATTGTCACTGGTGCTTGCATTCTCTTGGCATTTTATTGTCACTTTTCGTATGGGAAATTTCTATGCTTTAAGTGAAGCGTTTTTTGTCTAAACTAAGTTACCAATTTAAAAAAATAACCACACAATTATTCAGAAATATGAAAACTACTTGTTGCTGGACATTTTTACATATTCTAGGTTAAGATGCAGGATGAAGATTAATTACGAAACCGTTTAATTATTGGATGCCTCAAATAAAATGATGATTATCTCGGGAAAACGAAAGAATTAATAATCATCACTACATAGTATAAAAAAAAGTCGCTTCCCTGTATGTCTGTCCCTATATATGCTTAGATCTTTAAAACTACGCAACGGATTTTGATGCAGTTTTGTTTTAATAGATAGAGTGATTCAAGAGGAAGGTTTATATGTATAATACATGCATAATATAGTAGAGAAACACTGATAATTTTAGAGGTTTCTAATGTAATGTCGTAAATAAACACATTTTCATAAATACATTGTAAACGCTGGCTGAACCCGTCGAGATAGATCAAAATAATGTACTACAGTATTGTACACCTTAAAAAGGTCTACAAAAAGTCCGCGATGGTATATGTCTATCTCTTAGGGATAACCCACAATAACCATTTTTTATCCTATACTTTTTACGAGAAATAATGGCTCTAAAATTATCAGTGTTTCTCCATTGCACCCGTGCGAAGCCGGGGCGGGTCGCTAGTTTCTCAATAATTTCCTGAACTAACTTATCCTGATATCACCAAAATGCAGTACTCTACAAGCCTCCAAAGGTCTCACCCTATTGCCAGCCATTCCAATGAATCCGTTACCGACACCGCCATTATGCACGTTTCCGTTGGGTACCGAACCGTTCGCGTGTCCGTTGGCGAGTCCTCCTCCCATACGTATCACAGCTGATGCAAACTGCTGCATGCTGGGATTGTCTGGAAGCACAAACAGAAGACTCAGATTTTAAGAATTTATTTCAATTAATACAGGCACTTTTGAATTGTCAAGGAGTCGGTCAGTCAGAAAGACGAAGCTAGTTGCCCATTCCAAAGCGTAGTAGGTTCCAGAATTTGTTAACAAGTTGCAATTTGGTTAAAATGGCTATAAGTTTAATCCAGATTTCACTTCCAAGATGCTTGTGAAGTGTTATGTTCGGAAAGCTCGAACTATAATTTTAGCGTACTTATATATTGACAGATAACTAGATTGCTTCAACCTGTCAAATAATAATCGTTGTGGATATACGCCTCTGCTCAGACTGCCGAATTACAATATAATTTTACTAAGCTTTACAGTTCCACAGTTTTTTTCTATTTTATTAGATATAGCAGTGTGTAGTATCGTGCAAATTCTTACTTCTTAGTTTACACGACTGCCCAAAAAAGGAATGTTATGTTTTTTTTAAATAAGCTACAGCTGAACTACAGCAAAAGGACATTCCTACATTTCACGTCATTATTGACGAGACATCGTGTATATCTGAACGTTACCAGTGTGTGCTGGCAGCTGTTCCGGCGGCTGCTGTATAGTGGTCAGGGCTTCTGCCTTATCCATCTCCTCCAGCAGCACGCGAGTGAACTCTGTCTGCACTTCTGCAGTGTCGGTGTCGCCGTCAACCTAAGAATAGAACTTATTTATTGATCTTCTTAGAGAAGGACTGTACATATCCGACACACAACTCACGTAAAACCCGTCAACCTTCCAATGCAAGAGGGAACAGGCACCTTCTGGGCACGTTCGTTCCATCATAGGCCTCATCCATGGCTTTCTTGATAGAAAGCCATGGCGCCTGATGGCGAGATCAAGGTCGAGAACAGGCCCATATCACAATAAAATTATGAAGGACTAAATAGCACTATTTAATAGCATTTTCAAGTAAATGTAATACGACTTTTTTGTCTGGGATTCGAAAAAGAGATATAAACGTATTGTGAAGTTTATTTTTTATTTATGTAATAAATATTACGTAAATAAAACCTTCACAGCTGTAACGCCAATGCGATGTTACTACCACAAAGATCACTCAAAAATGAAATACAAAATACAATAAAAAAATGCAATCTTAAAAAAAAAATAGAAATACAATCAAAGATACAAATAAAATACAATTACAAATACCATTAAAAATACAATTCAGCATTTTTTCTCCACATTTTCAATGCACTTCAATGCTACTCCTGCAGTGCTATTCTGTAAAAATTTCACCGTGAGAACTTAGGTGAAGTGAGCGGGAAGTGAGCTCTGTCATTCCGTAATGGTAGGTATTGACACTATTAAGTGCTCACTTCACTTATGATTTCACGGTGAGATTTTTACAGAATCGACCGGCTGTGGTCAAACATGTGCAAACATGAAATGGCCATGAGGTTAAACTTTGAAATATTAAACTTAGGAAAACAGATTTTTTCAACCAACGTTATTAAAGACGTGGAACGACACAACTTAGAAAAAAAAAAAAAAGTATATACATTAAATACTTACAATAACCAGTCGATGGTCCTGGTCTAAATTCTTGAGCATGTGCAAGCTGAGTTCGCGGAAGACCTCGAGTCTTCGGCGGAAGGCGGCCACGGAGTCGTCGCGCCGGCCGCGCCCCAGCTGCAGCTTGGAGCAGTCCAGGAGGACCATGCGGGGGGACACGCGGAACTGGAAGGACAAAGAAAAATGCAAATTTAATATATATTTTTTTTACAATACCATGCTAAATCAAGGAGCAGTGGTGGTTCAGTGGCTTCGGACCCAACTAAAGAGATGTAGGTCGTGGGTGTGAATCGTCTAGTAGTGGTGAAATAAAGTGCCTGTCTGAGGCGCTTTATTTGATCACCACTGCTCTCAAAACGGTGAACGAAAACATCGTGAGGAAACCGGCATGTCCTAAACCCAAAAAGTCACAAATACACAACACACACACACACACACATACATGTGAAATCCACTAACTCGCCCTGGGCCCGCGTAAAGTGAGAACACTATAGGCTGACTATTCTATGCTAAATTAAAAATTCATTGATTTCTTGGCTTAGAACTAATTGAAAACAATGATAAATGATAATGATAAATGATAAATGATTTATTTTCTGTAAGTAGGTTTGTACAAACACTTTTACATGTCAATCATATTTTTTTAAACTAGATGAGGTCGGCGTTTCCTATCTGACTACTCTGAGAAGAAAGGCCGAAACAAACTCAGAGGTCACAGTCTCTTTTAAAGTCCAGACATAATCTTGGTCAGATCATGTGAAGACCATGTAGATTGGTGTCTGAAATGGTCTTTTGAGTAAAGAACCACACAGATTGAGCGGACCTGTCCAGTCAGTGCACGCATTTGTCAAAAATCGTGCAGCTCAACTCAGAACTTGAGGAGCCGTACGATTCGACGAACAATACCAATGAAAGGACATTTGGGTAGGCCGCATAAATTACTCAAACTGCCAGATCATGATTAAAACTAACTAAGAAGGAAAACAGAAAAAAGAAATGACCCACATAGTCTTCACACTCACAATAATAATAATAATAAAAAATAAGATACTTTACAAAGTAAATATCCATGTCATTGTTTATATAAAATTCATCAATGTCAATGTGTACATAAAAATCCGGACATAATCTTTGATCTTTGAGGACTATGTAGATTTGTGTCTGAAGTGGTCTTTTGAGGAAAGAACCACACAGATTGAGTGGACCTGTGCAGTCAGTGCACGCATTCGTCAGTAACCGTGCAGCTCAACTCAGAACTTAAGGAGCTCAACGATTCGACGAGTAATACCAAGGACAGGACATTTGTGTAGACCGCATAGACCGCTCAAAGTGCCAGACCATGATTAAAACGGAAACCCACATAGTCATCACATTCACAATAATTAAAATAATATAAGACTTCAAACAGTAAATGTTCATGTCATTCTGTATATAAATAGATATTTAGAAAGAGAAAAAACAAAAGTGTAAGTCAGCAAAAAATAAAAAAATAAACAACATTCACTGTCTAGACCTATTGGAGCAGCTCAATCCCAAGCTTTTTTGTCCTCAATATAGTCTTTTACAGTATAATAGGCTTTCTGGCATAGTTTTAACTTTATAAAAGATTTGAATTTATTAATGCTTAGTTCTTGAATGTGGCTAGGAAGTTTATTATAAAAACGTATACATTGGCATCTAAACGAGCCACCTATTTTCTTGAGCCTTGTTGTAGGAACAACAAATTTGTGTTTGTTCCTAGTATTTATGTTATGGATATCACTGTATTTTTTAAACAGATTAATATTTTTATGTGCATACAAAAGATTATCATAAATGTACTGAGAAGGCACAGTCATTATATTAATCTCTTTAAACTTGTCTCTGAGGGAGTGTCTAGGACTTAATTTATAAATAGAACGAATTGCCCTTTTTTGTAAAATAAAAATTGTCTGAATATCGGCGGCATTTCCCCACAGCAGAATACCGTATGACATCACACTATGAAAATAACTAAAGTAAACTAAACGGGCTGTCTCTAAATCAGTTAAATCACGAATTTTCCTAACGGCGTATGCTGCAGAGCTAAGCTTTCTTGACAATTTATCTATATGGGGGCCCCATTGAAGCTTGGCATCTAAAGTTATGCCTAAGAATACTGTGGAATTTTCGGGTTTTAACTCTTCACCCTTTATGAGAACACTAGTTTCTACTTGTCTAACATTTGGTATCGTAAACTTAATACATTTCGTTTTTTTTTCGTTAAGAAGTAGATTATTAACATTAAACCAGTTAACTACTTTTGCGAGGGCACTATTTATATTGTCAGTAACCAGCTGCTGACGTTTGAGTTTAAATAAAAGTGAAGTGTCATCTGCAAACAACACTATATCATGTTCATCCTTTATGAGGTAAGGCAAGTCATTGATATAAATAATAAATAAAAATGGTCCAAGTATTGAGCCCTGTGGGACCCCCATTCTTACTACAGATCCGGGTGACCTTTTCCCGTTAACATCAACTCTCTGAATCCTATCACTTAAGTAAGAAGTGAGAAGATCCAGAGAGGCGTTCCGGATTCCGTAGTGGTGAAGTTTCCTGATTAAGGTTTCATGAAGAACACAATCGAATGCCTTTGACAAATCACAAAAAATGCCCAAAGCATCGCATTTGTCCTCCCATGCATTATAAATATGTCCTAAAAGTTCAACTCCGGCATCGGTAGTTGAACGACCCCTTGTAAAACCGAACTGTTTATTATTCAGTAATTTATTGTTATTGAAAAATCTTTGCAATTGATTTAAAATAAGTTTTTCATAAATTTTACTAAAGGTGGGTAGTACGGAAATAGGTCTATAATTAGTAGGGTCTGATGTACTACCCGATTTAAACAACGGTATTATTTTACTGTGTTTCATAAGATCAGGAAACTCACCACATTCAATACAATTATTAAATATATCAGCTAAAGTAGGTGCTACAATGTTTATAATTGTCTTAGCAACATCCACAGAATTGCCCCATAGATCTGCAGTCTTTTTAACATTTAACATGTGAAAAGTTTTAATTATATCTGTACAAGTGACAAATTCGAAGTGAAATTCCGAATCACAAACTGGAACGTTTTCCTTAAGTAAAGACTCTGCAGCAGTGGGTGATGAGCTTAGAGATTTAGTAGTTACCACGGGAATCTCTGTAAAGAAATTTTCAAAGGCCGCGGCGACCTGGGAATCTGATCTAATTACATTGTCATCAATAGCAAGGCTGTAGTCACTACTTCGGTTGCATGACCTTCCTGTTTCGCTATTAATGACATTCCAAGTCATTTTAATAATGTTATTACTATTTTTAATTTTTGAACTCAAATAACGTGACTTGGCCATACTACAGACTGTTTTAAATATTTTAGAATAATTTTTAACATATAAATTAAATTCAGCAGTGTTTATACAAATTCGTTCATCATATAATTCATAAAGTCTTTTTCTACTTTTATGTATACCAATGGTGGCCCAGTCACTGAAGGAAGCGTTACTATTGACTGATAATGTCTTTGGAATGAATGTTTTATCAAATTGTGTGCAATATATATTAAAAAAATCATTATATTGTTTGTTAGGGTCATCATTAGTCAACAAAAGTGGTAATTTTCTTAAGAGTTTAGTTTTAAATGTTTCTAAGCGTTTAGTTGTTTTTGGGTTAACAGTGATATCTTTTTTAAAAACTTTTTTGTTTTGATTTATAATAGTGATCAGCTGTCCGCAATGATCTGAGTCTATTAAATTAATCATTTCTTTGTGATTTGGTATAATGTCTGTATAAATGTTATCTAGGCATGTGGCACTAGTAGGAGTTATTCTAGTGGGCTCCAAAAATAGGTTAGCAAGATTGTATGACTGAAACAAACTTATGATTTTAGTACTTAACCCAGAATTTTCTAACAAATTAACATTGAAATCACCGCAAGTGATGATGGACTTGTTTGTATTACAGATTTTGTGCAACACTTCATCCATAACCTTTTCAAAACAATCATACAATCCTGAAGGAGGTCTGTATACACTTAATATAATGAACTGCTCCAATTCTATACAGGCTATTTCAATTGTCCGCTCAACAGAGAGGCTCACAATGTCCTTTCGGTCCTTAAATTTAAGCTGGTTATGTACTAAAATTAATGAGCCACCATGTATAGCATTTACTCTGCTGAATGAACTACCAACCTGGTGATTACTAAAATTGTACATGAACTGGTGGCTTTTAAGCCAATGTTCTGTCATACAAAGAATATCTACATTGTTACAATTCAGGAATAATTCTACTTCTAAGTCTTTATTTAAAAATCCTTGAATGTTTTGATGCACCAGATTGATACTGTTTAATTTTTTTACACTTTCATTTGAGTTATTTATTGCCTTAGTTACATTTTTGCTAGAGGTTGCCTCTATTGTCCTAATTTCTAATTTAAATGATGATTAATGTCATTAATTTTGAGCAAATTATTGACAGAACAGTTTAAATCACAATCATCTCTGAACAGCAGTACTACCGTGCGATTCTGTAACCACCTCACCGTGAAAGCTTGGGTGAAGTGAGCGCGGAGTGAGCTGTCATTCCCTGGGGATTAACACTATTAAGTGCTCCCTTCACTTATGATTTCACGGTGAGATTTTCACAGAATTGACCAGCTGTTCTGTAAAATTCTCACCGTGAGAACTTGGGTGAAGTCAGCGGGAAGTGAGCTGTCATTAGGGATTAACACTATTGACGCTTCTCACTTGAAGCTCACTTCACTTATGATTTCACGGTGAGATTTTTACAGAATCGACCGGCTGTAAGACCTTTTCAATGGCTGATGCTGCTGTTGAGTAGATTTTTGTGTAAATCTATTTTTCGTACCACTTGCTCAAAAAAGTGACATTCTATGCCACAAAAACGAACATAACAATAGTAATTTTTAATCTGTTAAAAACAGGGAAAGAAAATTGTACTGAATTTCATTCATCCTCTAGGGGGAGAATGTGATTTAAATTTGGAATACTTACCGAAATTTATACTGAACTCCATCTGTGTTTACACCATTGAGTTTGTATATAAAGCATTATACATCTTTTTGAAAAAGGAATACGCATTTATTATGCAGTTATGATTATTAAATAAAATTACGAAAACGACGAGGCCGTATGAGCTTGATGCTTTTGCTTTTCCGACAAAAAAATATTAGTCTAGGAATTTGCCGCGTTTTTGTTTTCTTCAAATACTTAAGCGTTAAGTTTATTTTAATTTATTTTTAATTGTCATTATTTTTAATAAATGCTTATCTCGTATTATTATTGTGTTAATTTTTTCGCAAATGGTACGAAAAGTAGAGTATTTTCCTCGATGATAAAGCTGTCTTGGGTGAACTTAAATCCCTCGCTACACTCAGGACTCATCTTAAATTCCTCGCTTCGCTCGTGATTTAAGTTTTTAACACCCTCGCTACGCTCGGGAGTAAACCTCAAGTCCTTCATTACGCTCGCGATTTAAATCGTCACCCGCGACAGAAGACACTGCTTTATCCCCTTGGTTAATAATCTACTATTTCTTTGAATCGTATCGGAAAGATTTCATCCGGCTCCCCCCACGTCCTGATCGCCGCGCGAGTACGCGATGACGCGATCTTTTGTATAAATTTTGACTTACAAACGCGACTTGATTGATCGTGCGACTATGTCATCGTATAAAAGAGCGCTTCTATTTAGGACGCGGCATCCTGCTTATTAATAAATTCTCTGTTATCATTGGATTGCCATAGTAACAAAAGACAATCATAATTTCGCGTTAAATTAATGACTCACTTAAAAACCAGCCGGGTAATTGCGTAGCACACTATCAGTAGCAATGGGTTTCATTTTGACAGATCAACAACATTCATTGCGTTATTTATGTTGTTGAGCAGACACTTTTGTCGAAGATATGGAGCAATGGATTAGCAATATGCTTCAAAATGATTCAAATTTAGAGCAACAGTGTGTTACGCACTTAGGGTGCTGACTTCATCTTTAAGCAACGTCAATTTGCTGTATATTAATAACAAATTAGAAAAAACAACACATTGGTTAAAATCATTACCTCAGTCTGGAACTGCTCCATCTGCTCCAGATCCCTGGGATACCCATCCAGGACGAGACCCACGCCCGCCCTGCTGGCATCCTGAACAGCTGCTCTCACTAGCTTGGTTACCAGCTCTTTGGGAGCCAGTTCTCCCCCACTGATGGCGGTGCGGGCGAGCGCGCCGTCTGATGCTGCACGTCCTCCAGCATCCGCGAGGCTACGGAGACGTTGGCCTAGACTGGAGGTAGGAGAAAAAGGGTTGAAGTGAAGGCTTGTTTGCTGGTATATCAAAATATTAAGGGTATGTGGGGTGTATCAAAAACAAAAAAGTCCAATTTGTCACAAGGAAAGAGAGATTTGCAAGAAAAACCGGTGACTCTTCATTAATATATTTTTTTTAAATTGTCATGTCATGAAAATATTCAGTCATATCAAGCTAAATATTTCCAGTATAAGCTGACTTGATATAAACGTTTTGACTTTGACTTTGACCTTGAATAGACAGCATTTACCTGTAATGCGTCCAGCCCTGCCGCTGAGCGACAGCTCGTTGACACAGTGTGGCTTTATTGCTGCCGGGTCCACCTACCACCCACAGCAGCGCCGGAGTCGTTGTCTCACCGCGAACTCTGATCACATTAGGCTATGAAAGAAGAAAAAGAAATAACATTTTGCTTGTGTTCCAAAATTCAACAATGTCAAAAAACCATGGAAATACATCTTATATCTGTGGAGATAACTCACACATCACCTAACAGTAGGGGGGACAACATTGTATGGATTTTTCAGGGATAATAAAATAAACAATTTCATCCATACTGCTTTTTAGACAGCATTTTGAAACTTGTCTAAAACTAAATAAAGTTTTAACATTTTGAGTACACGACTAGGTATTTTAATGGAGTCCGTTCTGAAATCAGGCCTTTCCTTGGGAAATGACACCTGATATTCTAACGTCTATAAAAGAAGGCATTTCTTTGAAAAAGAAAAATCTACAAAACTCGTCATTAGGTCAAGGTGGTGCCGTTCGACCTGACCTCTTCCATTCAATGAAAACCTGATTTTACAAAACAATATTTTTTTGTCTAGTCACTGCCCTTTAACAAGTGACTACAGCACGAAATTATTTTTGTTAGGTACTTAAGATATTACTTAAGAGTCAGCATTGCCATACAACGTGGTAATGCTGCCAGCTTTTTGGGCACTTACCCCAGTGACAGCGATGCGGACGAATTTTTTGATACCCAATGAGCTCGTGCCTTTTTCTTTATATATATATACGAGTATATATATTTTATGTTATATACTTGTATAATATATGTATACTTATTAGTATTAATTAGGTATTAGTTGTTATTTGCTTAGTTATTATTTTAATTTACAGACTTAAGATATTGAAATGGGCAGTTTATCCGTAATTTTTATCAATTGTTAGTTTCTTAGAAGAATATTTGGTATCATACGAGACCTTTTACGGTTATACAGACGCCAGCACATCAAGCTACCCGAAACTGTCAAATTTTCCCAATCAACTTTGAACCTTATACTTTAGCGATAAAGTTGAAAATCTATTAAAGAAATTAGTCAAATTACAGCAGCTTGGTGTGCTAGCGTCTGTACAAAATCCCCCAGTGTTTAACGTTACATAGGTAAGCTGGACTGACTGCCTATGGCACATAGACATGTCACAAAAGAAAAAAAAGTCATGAAATTCAAATTATGAAAATCCCGTTCCGTTTTATCGGATGTAAATCAGACCCAGAATGTCCCGTTTCTTAAAAAGATTTGTAAACTAACCTTCGGTGTAACAACCCTCTCTGTTCCCGTCTTCTTCATCGCCACCGGTAGCGGCATTGCTACCGGCAACGGCATGGCTACGGGCGACGGCATCGCCGGCATGACGGGTGGCACGATATTCTCTTCTCTCCTCTCCCGAATATCCTGGGCAGGCGCCGGCTCTACCCCCACAATCTCGCCCGGGATCCCACCGGCGCCAACGCCGACGCCGCTGACGCCATTCATCGTTGACTGGTCTTCTGTAGCGCCTAAGATTTGGAGAACTGCGGTCCTGAAGTCTTTGTAGACCTCGTCTGGGTTGCGCTCGCCGTTGACCTGCGGAAGAAACGGAAGTTATAATATATAAAAAAAACAGAAAGTTATATTATAATAAGAAGGTATACCTTCTTTGGGACAGACTGGATGCGGAAGGCACGGACAGCGTTTTGCCTGGGAGAGGCCTATGTCCAGCAGTGATTTGCGATGGGCTGAGTTGATTATTTGATTGATGATTGACCTTCTCGCTTAATTTCTCTTTTTATAATTTTATGAAGCGATGATTGCTTTTCTGATGTATCCGAATTAGTACTGATTTTATGGCAAAAACTGTAAATGTTAAGTTTAACGTTACGGATTTTGGCTTGGTCAAAGCAATCTTTGCCATCGTGTCTCTAGAGGAGGAAAACAGAAGCTACTTTCTTAATTACGTTAAGATAATCGACAACGCCACGACACAATAAAACCTCATCTTCAGAGTAAGATACAGAGACAAACAACGGAACCTTACGCTTCGATCACGCCAGTTAGTTTTCGCTTAATTTTGACTCTGTATGGTCCCTATGTTCTTGGTTCGCGAATTTTAATTTATGTTCTTCAAGACCTGTAGTTTTTTTTACATTTAAAGTTACAGGTTTATTTCATGTTCGGCTTCTTCATCGTCTATCCCATATAAGACAGGTCCCACTGCATACATTCTAGAATTTTCTATAAATAACCCCAGAGCAAAAACAAAATTACCCGTATTTAACCAGTAAATACTTGATAACTCAAAATGCCCGCAGTATCAGTTAGCTGTAATTAAAGACACATTTAAGTTGCACGCCCATTGACACAGATATTTCAGGCCGAAGAGTCATGCATCATAAATGTGACCCAGTCATATCATAGCTTAACATACATATTTGGAAATACAATTTATAATAGTTTATTAAAAAAAAGATGCCTGGCCATATATTATTATTTAAAAATATTTTCTATGAAACAGTTGATTTTTTTATCAGTTATAAATAAAATTAACTGTTTCGTAACAACACGAAAAAAAAAACTTAATATATGATACATGAATAAATAAATAAAATTATAAAAACTTTTAAATATATAAATGTTCTACTACAAATACCTTATCCTTTACACAAATAATCATATTTAATTTTTAAATATACGTAATTAAAAAATGTTCCCACTGCTGGGACATTTACACACGTGTAAATAACACAAGTAGTTGCAAGCAAACAAAGTTAACGTAAATAGCTGATACTGGTAATAAAAATAAATAAATGTTTAATAAGTTAAATAAGTAGATAATATGTAGTAAGTTACGCTGTCTAAAATTAAGTTAGTACAAGAAATTAGAAAATAAAACCAATAGAATAAGTTGTTAAACCAGGAAAAGTAACAGTAATAAAAGGAAAAGTCTGTAACCATGCATAAGTAATAAATATGTACCATAGCGATAAATAGAAATATAATGTAAGGAAGGCAATAAGGACAAATTGTTAAACCTAAGTTAAATAATAAAATGTTTTGGATAAATTACTTAGTATATAAGAAGCACAATGTATTAAGTAGATTATATTTAGCAAGTAAGAAATAAATGTAAAAGCAAAGGCTATTAAATAAATGCACAAATAAATAAACCCTACGGCAAATATGGTCTCTGATCATGTCAGAGGAATCATAGGTAGGATAGCTCGCGGGCCGGGCCTTGCGTCCGGACAGGGAAAAAATAATAAATAACACAAGTAGGCCAAGTATAGCTTTTAGATTGTTTTGTTTCTATGTTTTTTTTTTAAATATAAATAATATAAATAGGTATTGGGATGGGAACCCATTCTCGGGTATAGGCTCCCTCCAGTTTATTCCTGTTTTCTCTGTCTGCGCCTTCTTTTGTGCAATGTTTTCCTGCTACCGCTAATTATGTCATCTGCCCAGTGCTTCCTAAGCCGCCCTTGTCGAAACAAAACACATGTCAAAAAAAAAAAACAAACAATCGAAAAAGAAAACCGCATCGGTACAACAATTCATTTTCGTATACTTAATTCATATAGCGCCATAGCAACTCACGTCATAAGCACCATTCTTCAAGGAAACTACGTTGTTTGTTATTTGTTAGGGTACACCTTTTTATTTATTAACAACTTGATTAGTACCTTCAGCCGATATGAAACACTTAACAAGGCTGCTGTCAAATGCAGCACTGCCCACAGTTTTATAAGTGTCGGAAAAATGGTGGTAAAATATTGTTTAATTTAATTTTTAATGGAAACGTTTGTTCTTGGTAAAACGCTTCTGTCACTCGTGGCTGTCGTCAAAGGTGAATATGGGATTGCGTCAAGAGTACAGGCAGGAATATTTATTTACTTATTTATTACAACTTTATGCACAAGTAAAAAAAAAAACTGTACATTGACGGACTTAATGCCTGAGGCATATCCTACCAGTCCACCTTAGGGTGATACAGAAACAAAACATAATTATGTTTTGTCTCTGCCATATTATGGCAGGTGCAACCAGATAAAAAGCTCGGAAAAGACTATACAGGGTTAGTTTTCAAAGACCAGCCAAATTTAAGGGTGTGGTACAGACCATCACACTGAACAATTTTGTCCATGGGACCAACATCTTATTCGCGAATAAAAATTCAGCCGTCCCATACGTTTAGGTCGAGTAGGTATTGAAGTTTTCTAAGGGACAGTTGATAAATTTTTCGAGAATACGATATTGGTCCCATGGAGAAAGTTGTTCAGTTTGATGGTCTGTACCACATCCTTAGATTTGGCTGGTCTTTGAAAAGTAACCCTGTAGAATACAAAAATAAATACAAATATATAGAATATTATTTTCTATCTTATCATCATCATTTCAGCCGAAAAACTGCTAGACATAGGCCACCCCTAAATACGAGGGCGGGTCAATAAGTCCGTGACTTTTGGAATAAAACACAGATTTTTTGATAAATAAATAATTTTATTTTTCAACGTAGTCTCCCTTGAGCTCTATACACTTTGTCCAACGCTTCTCCAATTTTTTTATCCCTTCCAAAAAATATGATTTGTCGAGGTCCTCAAAATAGGCCTTTGTTTGCGAGATGACTTCATCATTGGAGTCAAATCTTTTTCCACCAAGCCATTTCTTCAGGTTTGGGAACAAGAAGTAGTCACTCGGAGCCAAATCTGGAGAATAGGGTGGATGAGGGAGCAATTCATAGCCCAATTCATGGATTTTTGCCATGGCAACTGCACATGTGTGCACCCTTGCATTGTCTTGGTGGAAAAGAACTTTTTTCTTGGCCAAATGAGGTCGGTTTTTTTTCAAATCGTCATTGAAGCGGTCCAATAAGTTGGCATAATATTCCCCATTGATTGTTCTTCCCTTTTGAAGGTAGTCAATGTGGATTATCCCACGTGCATCCCAAAAAACAGTCGCCATAACTTTATTGGCTGACAAACCCACCTTGGCCTTCTTTGGCGCCGATTCACCCTTAGAAACCCACTGTTTTGACTGTTGTTTGGTCTCTGGTGTGTTGTGATGGATCCATGTTTCGTCCACGGTTACAAAACGGCGCAAAAACTCCTCCATATTGCGACTAAACAACGCCAAACCTTCCTGTGAAGTTGTTACACGATTGCGTTTGTGGTCGACTGTGAGCAAACGCGGCACCCATCTTGCGGAAAGCTTTCTCATGCCCAAGTGATCATTCAAAATTGAAACGACTGAGCCATGCGAGATCCCTACGGCTTCCACAATCTCTTGCACTTTCAATCTTCGGTCGGCCAACACCATATCGTGAATTTTTTCGATTGTTTCGGGTATAGAGACCTCAACTGGGCGTCCAGGACGTTCGGCATCTTCAGTGCTTGTACGGCCACAACGAAATTCAGTAAACCACTTTTTTACCATTGAAATCGATGGTGCAGAGTCCCCATAATATTTATCAAGCTTAGCCTTGGTCTCGGTAATGGTTTTTTTTCGCAAAAAATAATGCTTAATAAGCACACGAAATTCACTTTTTTCCATTTTTTCCTCAAATTACTGGGTAGTCTGATAAAGATAGCTGTCAAACACAAACTAACTGACGCAGTAAGTTCAAATTTTGATAGGAGTCAACTGACAGATGCCTGTTGACAGGAGTAGTGTTGCTTTTTCAGTAAAGAGGTCAGAAATTCAAAAAGTCACGGACTTATTGACCCGCCCTCGTACCACCACTTCCACCGGTTCTGTCATCTGTGCTTCTCGCGTCCAACGGACTCCTGCGGTTTTCACTAGGTCATCGGTCCATCTTGTGGGAGGCCTTCCAACGCTACGTTTTCCGGTACGCGGTCACCACTCCAGAACCTTTCTGCCCTATCGGCCATCTGTTCTCCGAGTCATGCGCCCTTCTCACTGCAACTTGTGTTTAGCAATTCTCCGGGCTATGTCTATATAATCTAATTAATATAAATTGCGATCCCTTATAATGAAAATGAGAAATATGTCGTGAGGAAAGTTTTGAGTATGAACGTGGATGGCTATGAAAACTAAAGAAACGATGCATGCATTGTGTGAAAGGAACAACACAGGGTTCGTGTGTGTTAGAGTTTTTATTCCATACTTCCATATTAGTCGTCATCGTCATCTCGGTGTTCACCCCCTTTCTAGCTGATATAGCTAGAAAGGGGGTGACGAAAAGACATGTTCCGCCGACCCCAAATGAATTGGTATAAGGGCAAAAGAATGATGATGGAATCAATAATTCTTCGTTTGCAAACAATACCTATTTTTTTAAAGGGGCCCATGGCTAAATAATAACACCCGCGGGCGTTTTGGGGGACTGTCTTTTGTAATTTTGACGTTCGAAAAGTGCTGATTCTCAGCCTAGTTTGAATAAATGACTTTTGATTTTGATTTTTTTTGATTTTCAGGTCGATCGATCAGGTTAAGCTACGCTTGCCGCGGTTGGTCTTTGGATGGGTGACCATCTTTACATGGCGAGACCCCTCCGTGCCTCGGAAAGCACGCTAATCCGTTGGTCCCGTCTTTCATTCGTGGATCTTTGACAGTCGTTACGTGTAGTTAGAAGCCCGAAATTCTGACAACCAGTCTTACCAAGGGGTATCGTATTACCCAGTAACTGGGTTGTCGAGGTCAGATAGGCAGTCGCTCCATGTAAAATACTGGTATTCAGCTGCATCTGGTTAGACTGGAAGCCGACCCCAACACAGTTGGGAAAAGGCTAGGCAGATGATGAAGCAATACCTATTTTTGTCAAATGGTAGAAGGTTTTCTCTGTAATTATTGTTTCACTCTCTCAATGTTAAGAACATGGCTAATACGAGAGAAGGCTGTTCACTAAACGTTAATGGATAAGCTTAATTAAGTCCAATTAAGCACAATCAAAAGTCTCGTCCAAAAACTGACCACCCTATAAAAAATATGAAAACTTTGATCTATATTACGCTACAGCAACAAAATACCCAGCTTACCATTTCCAAACCAATCAATAACAAACCGCATTTATAATGCTTCGCAAATAAAACGGGCATTTACCAATATTGGATCATGCATTCTAGCCCTGTATCAAAGTGCCTTCGAGGCATCAAAGTACCACTGTTTCTACTGAAAAGTATGAAACTTTCAGTGTCCTTTCACTCGCACTTGGGAACTCCCACGGTGGAACGTAAAGCCACTAATGTTGCATTACTTATGCATAAGAAAACACATCAAATTTTATTTTGTAGACGCATGTAAATCACTTTAATGTACTAACGTTTATGTAAAACGGCGTCGTTTAAAATGATTCAGCGTGGTTCAAAACCCAATATAATAAACAGTTACGCCTTAATAATAGCTAATTTAATAGTAGCTACTTAAATGTTTCAATAATTGCAGCAGTATATTCTTGGGCTATCTTTTTAGGGTTCCGTACCCAAAGGGGAAAACGGAACCCTATTACTCCCGCTCCGCTCTCCGTCCGTCCGTCCGTCTGTCACCAGGCTGTATCTCATGAACCGTGATAGTTAGACAGTTGAAATTTTTACAGATGATCTATTTCTGTTGCCGCTATAACAACAAATACTAAAAAACAGAATAAAATAAATACTTAAGGGGGCTCCCATACGACAGATATGATTTTTTTGCCGTTTTTATAGATAATGGTACGGAACCCTTCGTGCGCGAATCCGACTCGCGCTTGGCCGGTTTTTTTCTAAATAATGTCGCTGCGAAAAAAATGCATTTGGATATACTTGTAGGCTACTGATTTTCGGCAGCAGAGCATGCCGATGGCTGGTTCTTTTTGTTAAACCAGGTTTCTCAATGAATGTCCAAGAAAAAAGGCTCTGAAGAAAGCGGTTTCTGCTAAAATATGAAACGGTTATCGGATTGCAATAGAAAGTGTTATGCAATTGGAGTGCAGTTTCAGCACCTGATAAACAGGCAGCTGTCCTATCCTTTTTCCCAAGCCCAACTACTCTGGTGCCCAATCGCACGCCCAAACTTACAAATGTCATCAAACTATCACCATAGACCGTTCCCCACCCACGCGTCTTTTACGCAGCAAAACATTTTAAGTCAATGTCCCACACCCTAAGACCTGTACACACAAAATCAATGGAAACACTTAAAAGTTGGTGATTCACGACTTAATTGTTGAAGGTATAGGCAGTGACAGACACACCTGGGGGTTCCCAGGGTCGCTATCATCATGGTTTTAAGTTTCTACTGGCGAAGGTGGTGTGACGAATACTTCTTTATGTATGTAGGTTATTTTATAAATATTTTATGGTATGTGTTCGTTAATAAATAAGTAATCTTGGCTGCGAACAAAATTATTGGTGGACTAGGTAAGACTTTGACTATTGTGTCATGTTTTTAGGGTTCCGTAGTCAACAAGAAACCCTTATAGTTTCGCCATGTCTGTCTGTCGTCTGTCCGCCCGTCCGCAGCTTAGCACACAGAGTCTTAGTACTAGAACGCTGTAATTTGGCATGGATATACATATTAATCACGCCGAAAAAGTGGTAAAATAAAATCTTGAAAAAAAAAATTTAGGGTACCTCCTCTACACGTAAAGTGGGGATGTTTTTTTCTTCGTCTACCCCATGGTTTGGAGTAACGTTGGATAGATCTTTTAAAAATATTGAGGGTTTGTGAAAACAATTTTTCGATTCAGGGATCCGTTTGTGAACTATTAAGCTTTAGTGTAATTTTTTGTGAGAGTCAAGTGTCCCCCCTCCCCTCCCTGCCAGCTAAATGGTTGGTTTTGGATATGTGAAAAAAATCACGGTAACAGTATATATAACGAAGTTAAAAGGCAAACTATCACAGCGAAGTAGTCTTTACAAGTTTACGAATAATAGTCGACCAACTTACATGTGCAGTTGCAATGTATACCTAATGCCCAATTGCAATGTATACCTAATGCCCAATCTAGGGTTATGAGGATAGTTCTTAGGATACCCTTTGGTATCCTAACCCTAGATTGGTTAAATGAGATGAAATATTTATTTCTGTAAGTAGATCTTTTGAGACAGTTTGCGGTTGTCAGGTTGTCAGGCTTCTGACGACCCGTAACATAATCATAATCATTAAAAAAAAATGGGATAGTCGAGTCAGCAGTTTTTGAACCCGAAACTTGTTATGTTGATGTTAAGAAAGAGCTATAACAGGCAATTTGTAAAAGACGACTCTTCAAGACAATGCCCAAGGCGTTTGGTCATTACAAGTCATTGCTCATCGCCATTATTTTTACACACACAGTAACACTTGTACTACGCAAATCGCCTTTTCTTTGACGAAATAAGGAAATAAGGGAGCTTTTTTTTTTTTTTAAAAAAAAAAAAAACGTTGCCCCACACTAGGAATTTCTCCTGTATCGTGGGTGCGTTTACAAACATTTAAACTCACATACACAAACAGCCAGACCCGGAACAACTACTTGTAGGTCATACAAATATCTTTAATATTTTAAAGTCGAATCGTTGGCAGCAACGTGCAGTTGACTGTATTTTCCGGAAAAGATACTTAACTGGGTTTACACATACATATACCTACAACGTGTAACGTTAAATGCGCAAAACCTGAAAATACCTTTTCTTTTTTTTTTACAGAGTCCTCTCTGTTAAAAAAAATATGGTTTTGGTTAAGTATCGATTCGGGGATTTCACCTACATCAGCTCTCAAAACGGTGAAGAAATGCATCGCGAGGAAACTGGTATACCCTAGACCCAAAACTTCCAAGACATGTGACATCTACCAACCCGCACGGGTCTGGCGTGGTGGATTACGGCCTAAGGGAGTAGGCCGTAATTCACCGAGAGGAAGCCAATGTCCTAGCAGTGGGAACATTATGGGCTGTTTTTGGGTTTACTTTGGGCCAGGTAATAAGTAACGAATAATTCTAGTTTATTTTTTTTTTCTCCTTCACTTTTATGGTGACAAACTGATCGAAAGCCGTTTGTGTTTCAATTAGGTGGCGTGCCAGCGGACGCTTTTAATTACTTTCATAACCCACGTCTTGTTGAATGGATGGATGATCAATATTCTTATACATTTTTCTAACAATTCAGTTTTTTAGTGGTAGCTTTTACTGCCTCAACATACATAAACGTAATGCGTAATGTCCACAAAGACAATAATATTATCTATTGTAAAGTGGTACTTATTTGTACGGTGGAGCTCCGGCTTTATTCGGGGTTTCCTATCGGGAATTTCGGCAAGAATTACGAAATCCCTCCCAAAATTCCTTACTTATGAGCACTAAGTAAGGAATTTTGGGAGGGATTTCGTAATTCTTGCAATACAACGTGTAACGTTAAATGCGCAAAACCTGAAAATAGTTTGATCAGAATAACGAGCAGAATTAACTGAACCACTTTTCAATATACGTCACATTTTTCAAAAAATCTTCGTTAAAAACGTTGCCGTGTCTATTTATTAATAGGTCAAGCAAGCCAATGTCAGCGCGGCGCAGCGGCCCGGTGACGACTCCTCCCTCGATAAAGCGTCGTCGCAGACGCAAGAAACGATCAGAATGGCCAGTAAAACTAAAAAAGGACATAAAAGCTTTACTGTTTTTGTAATGACTTATTTTCTCTCGAAATAAGTCAATTTAATTAAAAATCAGTTGGGGTGTCTGAGGTTTTGCGCATTTAACGTTACACGTTGTATACGAGCGAGCGGCACTCGTTAGCGGCAGAGGCCACTGCAGCCGTCGACAAGCTTCAGCTGTCCGTGCCGTGCCGCTCGTGTGTTTGAGCACCGTATTGAGCGGCACGTTGTCGACGGCATCTGCCATTGACGCGTACCGCTCGTGTGTATGAGTACTTAGTTAAGTATAGAGGGAGCTCTTACGCAAAATTTCATGCTTCAAGACGCAGCGGCTTAGACTGTGCGTTGTCTGTGAGTGAGAGAATGAATTTAAGATTTTTATTAAGGAGATAGAAGACGTCAACAAAGTCTGAAACAGAAAAGATCTAATTTCTTCTACATTGTTTCTGGTAGTCAGTCAGACTAGGTCGAATAACATTCTGCTTTATTTTGTAGTGATTGTCAAATATTTTTGGCAGAATCTTTCCTAACTAATCCAAACTTAAAAAAAAAACAGTACCATTCAATAGCGTGTGTGTTCCATCATTTTTACAAGCTGCATAACACGCAGAGAATGACCATGACCATAGACTAAACACACATGAAAAAAAAAAGTCAAACGGACATTTCAGTTTCTGTATCGACAATGTCGTCATACATAGTCCTAGAATCATTTAAATATGTATGAAGATAGTCTGTAATTGGACGAATATGTTGACTTAGCTAATATTCGACCTTAAACTCTTACTTTAAGATTCAATATTGAATGTTTAACGACAGGGGGATACGACGTTTTGTAAACAGATGATCTAATAGGTAAATTCATTTGATGGTTTTGTATAGGAATGGAAGGACACAATTTGTTAGATACTTTCAGTCTATTGTAACTGAAAACTGTTTTTCGAATGAAAATCTTAAAATAAGCAGTACCTAATGTAGTCAGACATTAATTTGGCTAAAAAATCCATGTCCCAAGACTATTGAAATATTTTCCAGCAGTGGTATTACCCTGCACTGTATTACGACATACATATATTATAAAGGGAAAAGAACGTAAATACTTTTATTTTGATATGCTGAGACACAAAAACGACAAGTTGGAGGAATATATGCGTCACATCCACGCAAAACGGCCACGGCTTTACTACTTATGGAAATCAACTTCATCCATTCAATACTTTTAATATACATAATGTACGAGTATATATTAATACTTCAAGCACATGTGCAGAGGCGGGCCTTTTCCACTAGTCAAACTTTGGGTGATGCAGAGACAAACAGTGGTACGTGCAATCATAAAAATTGACGAATAAATATTTATAAGAAAATTAATATTTTGTATATTCATAAGAAATCACCTTCAGTAACTTTCTAAAGACTTCAATTAAGATTAATTGAAATCTGAAGGAAAACTCAAACTCAAACTCAAACTCAAAGCATTTATTTCAAGTAAACCAATTACAGGCACTTTTGAATTGTCAAGGGGTCGGTCAGTCAGAAAGATGAAGCTAGTTGCCCATTCCAAAGCGTAAGTACCTGTGGAGAAGAACGGGCAAGAAACTCCACGGACACTCTTTTAAATCATAAAAATTGTTACAAAATTTTGGTTACATCATTCAAGTTGAAATTATACATGTGAGAACGATGTAGAAAGACGTGCACGTTAAAAGCGTCCGTACTAAAAAAGATAAAAAACAAAAACAAAAAAATAACAATTCAGAAATGAAAATACTTAGATTAAAATTAAAATAAGCCGTGGCGGCTAAGAGAAATACATATAACATCATCATCTGCCTGACCTTTTCCCAACTATGTTGGGTTTGGCTTCCAGTCTATCCGGATGCAGCTGAATACCAGTATTTTACATGGAGCGACTGCCTGTCTGACCTCCATAACCCAGTTACTGGGTAATACGATACCCCTTGGTAAGACTGGTTGTCAGACTTTCGGGCTACTGACGACCCGTAACGACTGTCGAAGATCCACGAATGACAGCCGGGACCAATCATTTGATTATTTTTACATTGTTCACACATATAGAAGCAACAAGAATAATGTACCCACGATTTTGTAATATCTTGATTTAAAAGAGTGTCCTTGGAGTTTCTAATGAAATATATGTTAAGGGGATTAAAGGTTTTTTTTTTTCAAAATGGCAGCCAGGGATGAAACCTAAATAAATCGATAGCTGAAATCAGTGGAAACAGAAAATATTACATAGTAAGACATCGATATATTTTCCTTTAGAACTTTCTGTACCTCATTTACGCAAAAAAATTTTTTTATTTGCTTTATATGTTTGAAAAATTCGTCTGCTTCGCAACGTAAATAATGCAACGAATATTTTCTGAAATGTCAAAATCCATTGAGATTGTGAGTGTGTTATGCAATTAATCATTTAATTTTTGGGCCAACAAACTATCCTGTTTCTATTAAGTGAGTAGTAAGTTACCTATGAGTGAGAGATTGAAGCTTCAGGTAGCGCTATCGTGCCGAGGTGAAAGATCAGAACCATGCATAAGTAACCGGAATAGGTGATGAATGTCACGTGGTTACCGGTGGAATGTCACTGTATGACTTTCACGAGGTGGAGGAACTTTCTAGGAGGTCTGTAAGTTCAGTGGAAAAATCTGACACCTTAAGCTACGGTTCGGAAAAACGGTGAACGTCACATAACGGCCGCGGGACGGCCATTATGAAAATGATGGCACCGGTTTGACTTTGCGCTGTCAAAAACCCTCTTTAGGGAAACACACCCACATACTTTCATAAATAACGGTTCTGTGACGTCATCCGACGGTAAATTGCGGACGATGTTTGCTACCGCAGTTTTGGGAAACCGACGCTTTCTTTACCGCGCTGTGATTATGCAAGCAACAGGTATGTATATTCCATCTCGAAGGTAAAGACTAGTTAATTAGACAATCAGAACCGTATTGTCTATTCACTAACTGAACCCAGGAGCGTTCCGGAAAGCAATTTGACTTGGGGAATAAGTAGGGGTGAATGATTTTCACCCCTACTTATTCCCTAAGTTCAATTGCAAAATAACATCTTCAAAGATCTAAGTTTCTTATTCAGATAGCAATCACCTAATACGAAACGATAACAGTTTCACCAGCTTTTGAAACTAAATAAACCGGAAGTCGACTTAACAGTAATTACAAAAATTGAGCATAAATCAAAAAGCGGTTTTATTAATACAAACAGTAACGGATACCTACAAGTCTCACGAAAAACAACAATTTTTAGCCAAATAAACATTGTGTTCTTGCAGGAATCCACCCAGCAGCCCAGAAACCAACCACGGCACCGACAGAGCTAAATTTTCACCATAACAACAAAAACTAAATAAAAAAAAAAAAAACTCAAAGCATTTATTTCGAGTAAACCAATTACAGGCACGTTTGAGTTGTCAAGGAGTCTGTCGGTCATAAAGATGAAGCTAGTTGGGCATTCCAGAGGGTAATCGGTTCAAATCCCCTGAATTTCCACCTCTGCCAACGCCAATACCATAACAGTTGTGAGCGTTAAATCATGTTCAGTAGCTGACATTGTACATTGACCGTCACAGAGCGGATCGATAGGCGGCGAGCGACAACCGTCGTGTGTTTTATTCAAAACCATCGATTGTCAATGTCGGCAATCAGTCTAATGATGCCAGTATATCTTTAGACGATGGACATGTCTCCAAGATTGAGAAGAGAAATGTTCTTTTCAAGATTTAGGGTCAATGTGCTGAGATATGCAAAGTGAGGGGTTTGGGGCTAGGGGTTCTTGTGGCTAAAGAGGAGATTATGGTTAAATAATAACAGCCGCACGGGTCGATTCAAGGTTAAGCTACGCTTGCCGCGGTTGGGTCGTGGATGGGTGACCATCCATTACATATCAGGACGCCTCCGTGCCTCGGAAAGCATGTTACACCGTTGGTACTGAATGTCATTCGTAGATCTTTGGCAGTCATTACGGGTAGTCCGCATCCTGAGAGCGACAACCAGTCTTACCAAGAGGTTTCGTATTACTCAGTCGCTGTGTTGTGGAGGTCAGATAAGCAGTCGCTCTATGTAAAATACTGGTATTCAGCTGCATCCGGTTAGACTGGAAGTCGACCCCGAAAAGGCTAGGCAGATTGTTTGATTTTGAGCTGAGTTTTGACAACTAAAATACTAGTTTCGAAATTATATAAAATGATCATAAAAAAATATTACTAAAATCTCGATTATGATTGTTAATGTTTGCCTGGTCAATCCCTAGCATCAGTGGGATGACAATGACAGCTCACTCCACGCAAGTTTCAAAACTTGCGTGGAGTGAGCTGTCAGTGTGTGTATCGGTGAGATTTTTACAAAATCGACACGCAGATCGCTTCTGATTTTATAAACGTTCACCTGTGAACGACCGGTTGTTCTCGGACTCACAAGCCAATTAAACAATTGATTAAATGTGATTAAACAAATATGGAACTTGGATTTTTTGACGTACACAAAAAGAAGCGCAATTATTATAATATTAGAATGTTCAATAACATTTTTGGGAGCGCAAAGTGTTCTTCAGAAACTTGAGGAGCTTAGTACTCGATAATTGCGTAACAAACCAACAACGGCAATGGGTTTCATTTTGACAGTTCAACATCCACTGCGTTAATCACGTCGTTGAGCAGACACATTTTCGAACATATTTTTTTATTACTTAGTGTTTGTATTAAGGCGCTGATGTATGAACGTAAAAGAAGAAAAAGAAGTAGGTATGTAATGATCGTAGAAGGTGGCGTTCTGTAGTTTCTGCCTAACCCATGGGACGAAGGCGTGTGTTTTTGTATGTCTGTATATATTATAGAAATACGCCTTTCCGGAATGGTCTATTACAAGAATTATGAAAGGCGTAAATTCATTGGTTTCGCATGTTTACAAAAATATTTTATAAGCACCGAATGACTTGGCATAAAAATAATGATTGGTCACAGACTCGTGCATGACGTTTGATGTATGATTTATTCAGTGACCGTTTTAAGGTTTTACCACAAGTCCTAAAACTGCAGTTTATAGGCATCATCGTCATTATTATATTAGTTAAATGACATGACAATGATACGATATTTTTTTTATTTTATAACACCATGTACAGACGCCAGCACTTCAAGCTACCCGAAACTGTCAAATTTTCCCAATCAACTTTGAACCTTAAGCTTTAGCGATAAAGTTGACAATCTATTAAAGAAATTTGAGAGATTGTAGTAGTAGCTTGATGTGCGGGCGTCTGTACCACGAATTTGTTCCTATGTCATCATTATTCTCCTGCCCTTAACAAAATTTAATTGGGCTCGGCACAAAATGTATTTTCCCTTTGAATACTTCTCTATTAGTCGTCATGTCGGTAGTCCCCCCCTTTCCTACCATATCATTATTCACACAGTCCACACTGTCCAAAACAAAAAAAATGACACTTTTTCAGGAAGGACACAGGACGCCGGCGACGACGACAACTCTGTTGTGTGCTCGTGCATGCCCCAATGGGGAGAGTTGCCATCAGGGACACACATAGCTAATTTGTAAGGGATCAAGAAGCGCCTGCGGACCGTAAAGATTGCCAAGGGTGCTATGTCCGCAGCCGCCCCACGTTTCGGCCCGTATAACGAACGTTGGAAGGGCCATGGGAAGGTTGGAGGGAATCCACCCAGTCCAGTTTCTATGGTCTTCCCCTACTCTTATAGCCATCGACATTCATACTCAAAACTTTCCACATGATATTTTTCTCATTCCTCAGTATCACATGACATGCCGTTCTTTATACCTGCGTCACAAAGGATATTTTTTTTATTTTTATTACCAAATGTGGGTAAATCTCATCTATCCTAAACAAAAACACAATGTAAAGTTTTGAGTATTTTAAAGATAGAGAACCTGTGACGGACACCAGCCCTCCTCCTAGAATTTCAAGTAACAAGCTAATCCGTGACACAGTGATTTGCTATAGTAATAATACAGGGTGACAGCCCTGGCAGTAGAGAATACAATCCTGGAATTATAATCCCGGGATCCCGGGGCCCGTCCGTTTGATCCCGGAACCTCGAGATTTTCGTGGTTGCCACTCCCGAAAATCCCGAGTTTGGTCAAGTACTTTCTCGGGATTTTCGGGGTCAGAATATAGCCGGGATCCCGGGATCTCGGTGTTAGGACCCCCGGATTGTATTCTCTACCTGGCAGGGACATCGATCTGTTACCATAGATTCAGTACATGATTCTGAAACCTGCGTTCAAATTTTGCGTCGGTTATTTTGTTCAAATGCTGTTCCATACATTTTAACCACGTAGGCATTGAATTTTTCTATGAAACAGAAAAGAAATTGCAGAATATTTATTTCCTTACCTGCGAAAAATTTGCTACGCCGCGCGACGATATCCCTGTCATCCTGTAGATATAATGATACAAATAGGTAGTTCTAATATAAATTAGTTACGCTCTAAAAATAAAATTGAATTTGACATACTTCTGGTTAATGGCCTCCTCTAAAGATTTCCAATCATCTGTTCTGGGCGATTCGCAACTTATTGACGAGTCTCAGTTTGCGCCAGCGCGAAATGTAACGCACGCAAAATATTGTGCTTTTGCGTGCATGCAACGGTACAAGAGTTGTGGGTTATAACATCTAAAACTTGTTTTCGTAAAACAAAAGCTTAGAATGGAACTTTGACTTTCCCGTTGACACCCTTGGGTATGGAACCCTAAAAAGTAACTAAGTAAAGAGAAAAAGGTAGACAAAACAGTCTTTGCACTTTCAATACTTTTAGTCGAAATTGTCGCAGAAGGAGATTAGCCATATTGGGCCCAAAACCCAAAGTTCATGTCCAAGAGTTCACTTCTGCCGTGCGATTCTGTAACCATCTCACCGTGAAAGTTTGGGTGAAGTGAGGGTGGATTGAGCTGTCATTCGGTAGGGATTAATACTATTAAGTGGTCACTTCATTATGATTTCACGGTGAGATTTTTACAGAATCGACCGGCTGAACACACTGTTCGAGCGTCGACTACTCGTATAATGCCACGGCCACGACGGCCACTAGTCGGTATGCATTTAAGAGGAAATTATAGGGTTATTTTCAAAATAAATAACGTAGAGTCATCTCAACACCTCTCTTCTTTAAATTTGTATATATTTATATATTATAAATATATGTCGTCGCAAGTGATATCAAGACGACAAAATAATCAAAATACTACTTCCGGTTGATTTCATAATATTGGTCAAACCGGAACTTAATTCTCATTGGTTGATCGGTTAGTACAGTGAACGCCGTGAGGTGGCGCTATAACTTCGCGCCATTTTCTACACGTGGACAGAGCCGATTGGACTTGCGGAGCGCACGCCGGGCGGTTGAGAACATACCATCGGAACTGTCATGTTCACCGTACAAACCTTTGGTTCTTACTACTCATAAAGTGATTGTAAATTACCGAATAAACGTGACTGTGATTTGTGCTTCAAACTACGTTTTACTGGTTGCCCGAGTACCCACCTTCCTCATGGAACCCGTAAGAAACTATGATGATGGCCCTGTTATCGCTATACGCCCACGCTCGCGCCGACATATATATTATAGTAAATCGTATGTATGTGTTTATAACCTATTTATGTATTTGTCTAGTTTTTTTTTTTCTTTATGTTGATCACTGTCCTCTCAACCAAAGCACCTGCCATCTAATCTCTTCACCACCTTTGGTTGACTGGTAGAGAATGCCTAAGGCATTAAGTCCGCCTTTGTACCTTTTGTGCGAAAAGTTTAAATAAATAAATGAAGGAACACGAGTGTGAGTAGGTAGTACATGTTCAAGGTTACTTTCCTTTATTTTCCCCCAATCAGTAGTTTTATATTTTATGAAAATGTATAAAACTAGATTTATCAACTTTAAAAAAACAGCTGAATGAATGGTCGTATAGATTTGGTGCTATAGAAAAAAATATAAGGACTTTCCCAACCGTGGTAATAATTTTTTGTCGCTGGCCGACTTTGGGTTTTGGGCCCAACTTTGTATGAAACGTGACTGGTCTCCTTTACCCAGTACGTTTAGGCACATACGTTTCCAAGATCAATAACTCTTCAAGTATCTAGGTATCTAGCTATTCAAATGATACCTAAAACACAAACGGTTGCACGTAAACCTGCGCTTGAACCACAAAGGGCAAGTAACCGGTGATTTTCTCATAACGAATGCAAATGGCGGCATGTATAATAACCTACAATTTGAATAATACCCGCCTTGTAAAGCTACCTTCGAACCCTCCGGAACTGTATTAATACGGTTCTGCGACTGAACAGGCGTAATGGCTGCCTGTAGTAATTGGATATTTGTTTTGAGTTGTTGAAATGTCTTCGGCTTTTTTGCCTGTAGATGTGTTCACTTCAGGTCAATTAGGTATTACTGTTTTCATAAGGTATACCTACCACTTTTGTTTTTTTCCCCTTTTTATGCATTCTGAGGAAGTTTTTAAAAATTTCTGTAGATAAGTAATAAAAATCTTATCGGCCGTGTGTCCGATAAGATTTCCCATCGTCGAAAATTAAGACTTTCCAAACAAACATTCGGTCAGTGGGTCGTCTTAGGTTCGGTGTTGTAGGGGCTGGAGTAAACGCTTAGGGGTACAGTACAATGAGTAGCAAAGAAAACAAAAAACTGGCCAAGTGCGAGTCGGATTCGCGCACGAAGGGTTCCGTACCATTATCTATAAAAACGGCAAAAAAAATTATGTCTGTTGTATGGGAGCCCCTTTAAATACTTATTTTATTCTGTTTTTTTTATTTGTAGTTATAGCGGCAGCAGAAATACGTCATCTGTGAAAATTTCAATTGTATAACTATCACGGTTGATGAGATACAGCCTGGTGACAGACGGACGGACGGACAGCGGAGTCTTAGTAATAGGGTGCCGTTTTACCCTTTAGGGACGGAACCCTAAAAAAGAGTTAAGAGATTTCCGAAGGCCAATAACTCGGAAACGATGCGTCGTTGGGCCATGGGTCTCAGAGCTTAGGTATATGGTTTCTATGTATTTATTATTTATTTATTTATTTATTTATCCTCCTACTGGAACGCCATACAGCAATTACACCAAAGGAGCAAAACATTACATAATGTGCTGCTTCCCATCCATCCTGTGCGTGGTGGACATCGAACGGGCGGCGATGGAACAGGGCTAACCTTTCTATAGACAGGGCTAACCCGATACTGCAAAAATATTGGTATATATCATTTTTTTTTAGTCCTAGATTCATCGACCTCCTAAGGCTACACTCCAAGCAAACTTTCATCCCCTAATTAACCCCTTTAGGCGATGAATTCTTCCTAATTGCTCACGTTCGATACTTAAGGAACTCTACTGCAAAATTTCAAGCTTTTAGACCCAGCGGGACTGTACTTTCTCTGTCAGTGAATGATTTTAAGATTGCTGTAAGTACGTCTTCCGGTTTCATGCCTGAAAAATTATTCACTTCAAGTGATTTAGGTACCTACCACCACTTTCAATAAGGTATTTTGCTCGCTTTTGTATCTTTTCCCTTTTGATACATTCTGAGCAAAATGAAAATTACTGTATAGGTATGCGTGACTTACCCGTATGTTTTGTAGTTCATATTCTTACTACAACAGACTGCCAAGTAGGCAGTCTGCAAACTCTTATCTCTTATCTTATTAAATGAAAGAAAAGCTCTCATACAATAAAGTATACAAAACAAAACAAAAATGTTTAAAAAAACTTAGTGAAAACGCAAAAAGAGATCGTGGCCCATGAGGGGATCGAACCCGCGACCTTCGCGTTATTAGCACGACGCTCTAACCAACTGAGCTAATGGGCCGATGTGAACCTCGTCGAAATATCTGTCCACTTGCCGAATTCTATATAATCATACGTGCTTTTTGTATAATCTGTATGTTTACGTCATAATATTGTTGGAGAAGATAGTACCTAGTATTAACACGTAGTGTTAATGTATATTAAAGATTTCGTTGGAAATATTCCAAGTTTCATCCACATTGCTATAGCTGGTCCATATAATAATTGATGGTCGCTGTACAGAGGGGCTTGTGGCTAAGTAATAACAGCCGCACGGGTCGATCGATCAGGTTAAGCTACTCTTGCCGCGGTTGGTCCGTGGATGGGTGACCATCTTTACATACCAAGACCCCTTCGTGCCTCGGAAAGCACGTTAAGCCGTTAGTCCGGGCTGTAATTCGTGGATCTTTGACAGTCGCTACGTGTAGTTACTCGTAAAAGCCCGAAATTCTGACAACCAGTCTTACCAAGGGGTATCGTATTACCCAGTAACCGGGTTGTGGAGGTCAGATAGGCAGTAAAATATTGGTATTCAGCTGCATCCGGTTAGACTGTACATGTTCGAAAAATGTGTCTGCTCAACAACGTAAATAACGCAATGAATGTTGTTGAACTGTCAAAATGAAACCCATTGCTACTGATAGTGTGTTACGCAATTACCTCGCCGGAATCTGATAGGTGACTTAGTCTGAAGATAGGTATAATCTCTTTTGATAAATAGGACCTATCTATTTATATATAAAGAGATTTTTTTTTCAGACTCCTACATAACAAGATAATCTTGCAACTTCACCGGTTTATGTAACACGATTTCTATTATTAACAATATATTTTTAGGTTCATAATAATATGCAAAGAGCGAGTCAGTCTTGTCCCAGCGTAGCATGTGTGTTTATTCATAAAGAAATATTAATTTGATAAATACACATAATCGTAATTTACAATATGCAAAGAGCGAGTCAGTCTTGTCCCAACGTAGCATGATAGTGTTGATTCATAAAGAAAGATTAATTTGATAAAGCAATACAAATTAGCTACCTATAAATCCGGAATGGGATAGTTAGTACACGTTTATCATAATATTATTTAGTTGATTATCCATATGTACCAATAATATCTAATAATAAAGCTGAAGATTTTGTTTGAACGCGCTAATATCTGGAACTACCGGTCGGATTTGAAAAATATTTCTGCATGTGACAGTTCAATTTTTGAGGAAGGCTACAGGTTACTTCACATCACGCTGGAACTCTTAAAAACCTAAGCAAAAAGGAAAAAAGTCAGAAAGATCGTTAAGCGAAAACGGAGAGACAGCGCGGGCAGGTGATGCGGTGCAACGTGGTGGGTAGTAATTTCACGCGGAATAAGTCGCAGGCAGAAGCTAGTTATAGAATAATGGACAAAGGAAGCTACCCACGAGTTTTTTTAGACTTCAGTTTTAATCGAATAACTTAGTCTTAAGATAACTAGCAAAATCTGGAAAAAATAAACTTTGATTTTGAATTTTTTGTTGCTCTATACTGGATGTTTTTTTTTCATATCATTTCATTTCTTTTTTTTTCTCCATACTTTTACAGGGTGTTCTACTCATGAATATGAACAACTTTCACTATGGGACCAACTCTAAAATCAGGAAAACAAAATCAGCTGTATAAAAAGTTCAATAACTACTTGACTAAAATGTATGAAACAGCTGATTCTTTTTTCGTAATCTCACAGTTGGTTCCATAGTAAAAAATTGTTCACATTCATGAGTAGAACAGCCTGTAAAAATTAAGATCCTGTAAAAAAATCATGCCGTATAAAACGAATATTTTAGTGAAGTGCCTCTAAAATAAAGTTAAGTCCTCATACGTAAACTACGTAAAAAGCATCAGACGGATTTCATCAATAAAGTCCTAAGCTATCAATGAAGAGTCATATCGATTTAAAGCACAAATAAACAATCACATTTCCAATCACTTTGCCATGACTCAACAAAAATATGTTGGAGAGTTCATCATACCTAATCAGCACAAACGAGCCTATAAAATGTACTCAGTGAAACTACATTCATTATTGTTTAATAATGAATGTAATAAATAAATAATAAATAAATAAAATTAATAATAAATAAATAAATATAATAATAATAATAATAAAAATATAATAATCAATAAACGTTTTTTCTTTCTTCTTTCTTTCTTTCTATTGTAGCTTGACATTTTTTTTTTGCTAGCTTACGCTGTCCCACGCCTGAGCAAAGGCAGCCCTCCACTCCTTCCATCTCTCGCGAGCCCGCGCGTCCTCCTTCCAGTTTTGACAGAACCTATCCAGCTCGTCCCGCCATCTCCTAAGTGGTCTGCCGCGACCCGCCTCAATGTCTCAGGGCACCAGTTCTTGCTATTTGGGCCCACAGTTTCTCATACGGCAGACATGTCTTGTCCAGTCTCATTTAAGTTGGACAGCCTTTTGCAAGGCAAGATTCATAGACCGCACTTTACTTTGCTAAGTAAATTAGACGTCGCTTATGAATATGATTATTCGTGTGGGAAATTAGACACCAGCATGGGTAATGTAACTATTTAATTTACTTTTAAACAGCCTTACAATCTCATCTCTTTGTTATAATCTCCTAACGTCTTTACTGAAGACGTTTAATTATAATTAAGAGACAAAACGAATTTTTCATTTCTCATACTCGGAAAGTAGTGTTTGAATGATCCGAATAGCGGGTGGAAGACGCTGCTTCCCACCTTTGGGCGGGAAAGACTCATAGTAATTGCTTCCCTCTCTAAGGCCGGAATGAATTTTAAAAATAGAACTTAATTAGGTTAGGTGGTCAGCTACGAAATTCTTTACATAATTAAGAAAAATGCTGCGGTCTTGTGAGTGTATGTATAAACAGCCAGTGTGCATTAAAAAAATACCTACGTATTAAGCGGGACGGCCCGCGGCGGTGACGCGGTGTGTTCCATATTTCAAATTTAAAAAATACTACTAAATAGATACTATTCATGTTATTATTATCAATAAATATTTTAGATAAACTACTATTTTTTACTTTCCTATATACGAAATGAAAAGTAGAGTGTTTAACACGGGTGAAACTCATCAATTCCTACTCGGACTATAGCCGCTCGTAGGGGAATTGATTCCTTTCGACCCTTGTATAGCAACAAATCTACTATTTACGCAGCAACGTGCGTTCTCTCTCACACATACTCGCTCTTGCTCACACAGTACTATCATCCCCACATTCGTATAGCATTGAATGAAACGCTTCCTCACAATTGCATATTCGAATATGAACACCTACATACAAGAATATGGTTCATATTCGTAGGCAACGCTTACATAGAAAAGTCTGAATCTTGCTCTAGACTCCTTTGAAGTTGCCCTAAATAACCATCAAAATGTTTGAAGTGTTAAGAATCCACGCGGTCACGTCTCTTAACCTCCACCTTTGAAAAAGCTTTAACGCCTTGACCGACAAACTGTTCTAATAGATAAGTAAGTAAATAAGACAATCGTTTTAGTCAAGGGTATATGGAGCCCTCGAAGGTTACGATGCGAAGAAATAACTGATTACTTCAGAACCAGCAATGCCAGTTGTTTCTGTTATAGAGACATTATGAACAGGGTGTAAAGTGTACTCACCCTATATACATACAAAAGGACATATATTTTTTTCTCCGACCACAGCACAGAAAGGACGTGTATCAATAAGGTCTTATTTTCGTCCCAAAATGACGAAAAAAGAAATAGACTAGATAAGCAATGTAAAAAGTTAAAAATGTTGAAACTTGCGAAAGTTGATTAATTTCATAACTTTGCCTTTCCGATAAACCTTCTTATAATAACAAGATTAATTGCAAAATAAATGTTAAATGAGTATATTCAAACACAATATTCATTCTATTTTACTATTTACTTTCATGTAAATGTAATGTATACTCGTATATATGGATTCATGTAGGGGATGGGGCGAAAATAAGGCCTTATCGATACCCTTCCTTTATATTAAACTACCTACAACTTATACTTTTTCTGTATTCTCAAGCGCAACGGGTTAAAAGTTGCGGTTAAGAATGCAGAAAACGTCCTTCGTACGTGGATCCACGCGAGACACAATGAAAACCAAGTTCCACTTACCGCAATCAGCATATTAGTTTGATCGAAGTAGTCAGCCACCGGCATGACGTTCTTGTAGAAGTTGGTGAGCTCCATCCGCGCGAGGTTCAGCACCACGTGGCCCAGTCGAGCTCCGTACTCAATCTGACGCTCTAATACTCGTTGTCGCCAGCTGACTAGGACCACACCGTTTATAGTCTGGATCTAGGATAAGACAAGAATAAGTTATGTTTCTTATGTACTTAATAGGTTGACAAAGATGGCGACGGTTCTGGTGACAAAAAATGGTTCACGATGCCTATAGACTTAGACACCTGCAAGCAGCAACACCAAAGGGTATGATTGATAATACATTGCTGAATCAAATGGCAAAGTTGACATGTCTCATGTTTCTATAATTTTCCACGTGGTACCTACGCAACAACGCTGCTTGATTGAAGAAATTAATATTTGATACAGTAGGGAAAACAAGGAGTAGGTATAATCACACTATATAATATATTAATTAATATTATAAAGGCGAAAATTTGTTAGTGTGTGTGTGTGTGTGTTTGTATGTTTGTTACTTCTTCACGCTAAAACGGCTGGACCAACTTTGATGAAATTTGGCATAGAGATAGTTTATAACCAGGATTAACACATAGAATACTTTTTATCCTGATATTCCTACGGGATCGAGACTCATGCGGGTGAACCCGAGGGGCGCAGCCAGTAGTTTAATCCACGTTTTGGAACGTGCAACTTGCTTCAACTTCCTGACTAACGGACTGACTCATTGACAATTCAAAAATGCCTGTAAATGATTTAATTAAAATAAACCGAGTTTGAGAGTTCGTTAAAAATAAAACGTCCGTAGGAACTTTATTATAATACGAGTAACTAGCTGCGCCCCGGGGTTTCACCCGCATAAGTCTCGATCCCGTAGGAATATCGGGATAAAAAGTATCCTATGTGTTAATCCTGGTTATAAACTATCTGTGTGCCAAATTTCATCAAAATTTATCCAGCTGTTTGAGCGTGAAGAAGTAACAAACATACAAACACACACACACACACACACATAAACTTTCACATTTATAATATTAGTGTGATAATTTAATAATAATTTATAATATTCGTATATTTGAATAGCATCGACGTTTTCATGTGAAGTTAAAAAGGTTATTTCGTTTCTTCATTCCTAATACCGAGTAGTTCTTCAATAGATTCATGACATCAGAAGACAAATTAGGTTCTCCCAACAAAGGGCAAGGAACGTATTTATAGATTTAAGCATTACCTTTCCATAGAAAGCCAAAGTCAGCTTTTTTCACACTGTCATGTTTCGCGGTATAATTATAAAACTCATACCTACTTATATGACTCATCATTGGAGTAATATCGTCATAGCGAATAGAGGTATCGACCTCTAGCACTTACAAATCGGATCCATACTAGAAAATCTATAGTAATATCTGCCGGTCGATTATGTAAAAATCTCACCGTGAAATCATAAGTGAAGTGAGCACTTAATAGTGTTAATCCCTAGCGAATGACAGCTCACTCCACGCTCACTTCACCCAAGCTTTCACGGTGAGATGGCTACAGAATCGCACTGCTGATTCCTATGTATTTCTCAGCCTAATTAATTGATGATAAAAATAAAGTTCTGTTCCGTTAACCATGAAAGTTGGAAGGTTCTTCTTCTTGATGTTTTTTTTTTGTTTTTCTGGAAGGTTTACTTTAATTTGTGTTTTAAATAGTAGGCCACCGGTATCGGGAACAGGTTCCAAACTATCGGTAGTCAGGGCTCCAGAGAGAGAGGAACCTCCTAACAATGCGGGCCGTGTCAAGAAGTACCGCTTTTACAATGTTTTCAAATTACAGTTTTAACAAGTATGGGGGGACAGTGTAGGTTTGTCAACAAGTACCAGGTACATACTTAACAAAATAGAAAATGGTCAACAAGTCTGCAATCTGCAAGGCCTACCACGTTCTCACATAAATATAAAAGAATCTATTTATATGATAAATACAATAATAAAAATAGGAAACTATTAAAACCAAATGACATGATTGCCATCAGAACTCACAGCCTTACTCCTTGTTTCGGAAAATTTCCTCCACGAGGCACATCCCCACACCATGAGTGTTAGTAAATAAATACAACGGAACACGTCATTATGGAAGCAATAGTTATCAGTCGATAACTATTGCCCGTGAAACACGGCTGCTGTCACGCGACGATGCGAATAGGGGTGACAAATTATTATATAATTAGGGGTTGCGCTCTTCTAGCTATTTATCTTTTGATAGCTGATAAGGGGTTGGATATGTCATAATATCTCTCGGTTTCCCTAAACTCAATTGAAAGAGGTTGGTACGACTTCCCTTCGGTACTTCAAGTTTTAACTCTCTTCCTATTTTACAGTCAATCTACTTCACATCCTGAGTTAGTTGCCTTAATATATCGAACTGCCGGTCGATTCTGTAAAAATCTCACCGTGAAATCATAAGTGAAGTGAGCACTTAAAAGTGTTAATCCCTAGCGAATGACAGCTTACTCCACGCTCACTTCACCCAAGCTTTCACGGTGAGATGGTTACAGAATCGCACGGCTTTTCTTAAGTTTTTAAGTATTTAAAGCATAGGGATCCTTTCGACTTCATTTTGTTTAGTTTTCGTTACCTTTCGCTGCAAATTGCAAAGGAAATCACTGTAAAAGGCTTAGAAGGCCCGCGTATAAAAAAAAATGGATATCACGCGATAAGAATAATCATAATCATATATTTGTCAGAATATGGTACACTATTATGGTCTTAAGATTAGTCAATGGTATCATCACATGCTGCCAAGTGTGGCGTGCAAATAAAGGGTACAAACATTTATTACATTAAAGGTTATTAGGTTAGTGTTTTCATTATTGATTGCTTAATTACACACAACTTTAAACGTGACTTAACCACTTAACGTGACGTAACTTTGAACGTTAATATCTCTGAAATGTGACGCTTTAAGAGGTTTGGTCCTAACATGTTTTCTGTTTGCATTGATTTCAGCTATCGACTTATACAGGTTTCATGCGGGGCCGCCATTTTGAAAAAAAAAAAAAAAACAAGGCGGACAGGTAGGTATGCCAGGCTCATATAAAAACCTTCAATCGCCTTTACCGCAAGCACTTAGCCTCAAGTACTTTCACTTTGGTTTCGATGATGTAGATATGCATAAGACGTTACCGTGTCAAATTCGCGATTTTATTTCTCATTATACCACCAGTCCTTGACATTAAGGAATGAAAACACTGGTATCAGACAGGCCGCCATATTGGAAATGGTCTTTAACTAACTGCCACAACAGGGGTAGCGTTGTTATTCCATTTGAAAAAATAAAACATTTTATAAATATACTTAGTCTATTTTTGGAATTTTACATTTGGAACATCAAATATTCAGGGGCACAGTGTCCTGGGTTTCCGAGTCTGGATTTTTGCCCGTTAATGGCAACAGCCACAAACAGGGGCTTGTGGCTAAGTAATAACAGCCGCACAGGTCGATTGATCAGGTTAAGCTACGCTTGCCGCGGTTGGTCCGTGGATGGGTGACCATCTTCACACACCAAGACCCCTCCGTGCCTCGGAAAGCACGTTAAGCCGGTGGTCCCGGCTGTCATTCGTGCATCTTTGACAGTCGTTACGGGTCGTCAGTAGCCTGAAAGTCTGACAACCAGTCTTACCAAGGGGTATCGTATTACCCAGTAACTGGGTTGCGGAGGTCAGGTAGGCAGTCGCTCCATGTAAAATACTGGTATTCAGCTGCATCCGGTTAGACTGGAAGCCGACCCCAACCTAGTTGGGAAAAGGCTAGGCAGATGATGAATGGCAACATGCACGATCACTCCCTATTACATGGGACTTACCTAAATCAATCTTAAAATTCTATTATAAAAAAAATAACTGAGCAAAACAACATTAGCTAAATGGGACCGCGCTATAGGTACATCTCTGCTAACCCTTCGGGGTTTATAATAGGTCTCCACATGCGTATCAGCGCCTCATCTTGCTGATGACGTGCTGATAAAGCGCAAAATGTTCTGTAGTTTGCCGACAGTTTGTCTAGACATAGGAACCTCTATTCAGCAACCGACGCATCAACAAACAAGCGATGACATAGGTTCAAGTAGCCAGACGCTAACAATCTCTAATACATTTCCGATGACTTGCAAAACTTAAAACAACCGGATGACTCAAAAGATCAATTCACCTAATAACTTGCACTATACAACACCCCTTTTAACAATCCTTGCAACACCCCCCTATACCTAAGGACTTTGACCTTTCGGTGGCCACCCATATTGTAGTACAATTGTCACCATAACTCTGAATGGAACAGTGGTAAATTAAGCCTTTAAGGGAGTGGCTTCATTATGTGATAGCATCTAATGCGGCGACACGACGAGTACATAGAAAAAGGTGATTATTAGAGGCGATATTCTACTAATTAGGTGTTGTGTAACGGCTAGAATAATCGGGTACATAATTACAGAATTAATTTTGCTCAACAGGCGAACAGCCTTCTGAGCGTGTTCGTGGGCCAGTGGGACTCGCCGATGTGGCGGCACTGGATGCGACTACGCACTGCGGGTGGTCGCGTCCAGCAGGGTGATTGCGTAACACACTATCAGTAGCAATGGGTTTCAATTTGACAGTTCAACAACATTCATTGCGTTATTTACGTTGTTGAGCAGGCAAATTTTGCGAACATATGAAGCAATGGATTAGCAATAAGCTTCAAAATGATTCAAATTGAGAGTAATAGTGTGTTACGGAATTAGGTTGCAGGGCTTGGCATAAAGTGGCACTCCTGTGCGGTGCCACTTTGTGAATGTCTTCTTTATTATTATTACGAGTATAACATAATAAAAATGAAAAATATCTCGTGAAAATTCCTCATCATGACCTAGGGAATGCGCTAAGGTAGCCCATTAAATTCAAATTTACTTACCTACGTTTTTTGCAATTTGCAGGTCAATATCAGTTTGTCTGTTAATTAAAATAATTATTATTCGCGACCATAACAAATAGGGCTTTACGGAATTATAATTATTTGAATCAGCAATACAACTCTTTTTTTAAGTTAGCATTGGCCCCAAACGTTATGATTTTATGAATAAATAATTTAATCATTCGATAGAGTAATATGAACTTAGAGAATTGTATTGATAACTTTTATGAGTATAATTCAGTGGTTAATATTTGATTCGGCCGCGAATCACGAAACGTAATTAAATTTAATTTAAATTTAATTTTTGCCTGCGGCTACTCTGACACTTTCCCCTTAAGGCTCTCCCCCTGAGTTCACTATCAACTGATACCATAACGCTTGTATTTCCCAAAGAGGAAGGTAAAGATGTAACTTCTACCCATATTTCGACAGTTGTTTAATTCCTATGTTAAAGGCCCGGCGCCTTTTGCCACTAACGGGGCACAAATCCAGATTCCGGGCAGGTACGGAGAATTTGCTCATTGATATGAGAATTTCACTGTGCCTAGAATTATTGGTGATATTATACTCGTAGTAGCTCAATCCTGTGTTTTTAGGATAAGGATTTAGGATAAAAGAAAATGGTTCCACTGGAAGCAAAGTCATTATGTGCTCGGGAAGAACACATGCCCGACATTGCAGTAATTTCCAAAAATCTTTTACGGTGGTTCCCACAAAAATACGAATCGAAAGCCCTCGGAACGGTCTACGAAATAATTATCGACACAAAATATATGTATGGCGGCTGTCGATTTTATAAATTGTTACTTTGGCCGTTGGTTCGCCCTTGACATAAATATACCGATTTTTATCCTAACTGTCTTCACTCCATCGATCCAAAATATAGTTTAAATAAGCCGTTTTATCAAGATAGTAAACTAAATTGAGATTTCTGTTAAATTGTTAGATAATTTAAAGTTTATTTGTTTTTTCTTCGCGCCTTTGGAGTGATATTGAACACGATAAAACGAGTATAATACGACCAATTGGAACCGCGCATCTAGCTTTGACATTACATAAGTGTTTGTGTGTGTGTGTGTGTGTGCGCGTGTGTGTGTGTGTGTGTTACGTGAAATAAAATAATTTAAATTAGTTTTTTGTGGGATTGCAGATGTCAAATCAAATCAAAAGTCATTTATTCAAACTAGGCTGAGTATCAGCACTTTTCGAACGTCAAAATTACAAAAGACAGTCCCCCAAAACGCTCACCACTTCCTAGTGCTTTCGCTGGGGAGAAGAAGTGGCGCAACTACTTATTTGCCTCCCAATAATACTCACAAAAAGCATGATTTTAACAGATTATATTATACATATTTTTATTTTTACATGCTTGCCTCGTTGGACCAGAATTCGCAAGATGGCAAAGTGTGTGTGTACTATCGACTTCTGCTTATCCCTTAGGAAAATAGAGGCGCAAGGTCATGAACCGACGCCAGCACATAAAGCTACCCGAAACTGTCAAATTTTCTCAATGAACTTTGAACCTAATGCTTTAAAGTTGAAAATCTATTAAAGAAAGACAGATTGTAGTAGCTTGATGTGCTGGCGTCTGTACTTACTAGTGTAAAGAAATCATACACCTCAAGTACAGTTTTAATAATGTTTATTCACTTCATTCCAACACAATCAGATTATCACAATTACACACAGTAGAATATATTAAAGTAACACAGAACCGTAAGATATGGTTACGTTCCAACGCCTGGAAATCGACTGACTCTGTCCAAGCAAATTAGTTGCCAACTGAATGTTCCCCACTTTTAACGGAAGTGAACACTCAGCCGGCTATACGACCAATCAGAGCAAAGTAAACAGTACATATAGTCATTTGACTAACTAAAATACATTTAATTGTTGAACTACAAATAAACAATATTCGTTTTATGCTTTGATTAATTAATAACAATATTAAGCAATAATTAGTAATTATACAAAATAAATATACTTAAGGTACCGTTATTCTACAAGTGACTACCTAAAACGGATGTACAAAGTTCGTGCAACTACTAGCGCCATCTGTCGCTTCCGGTAAAAGTATTATTTTTTAAATTATTATTATAAAATTCATTACATTCGGCCATCCGACATCGTGCGATCTCCTGACGCACGATTTTACAATATTCTAAATGGTAGTTAAATTAAAATGAGCCTTACATACACAATCATTACATTCGGCTAATCGTTGATCTCAGATTCGAGCACGGGACATGTTTTATCGTCATCGTTACTACTTTCAGCACCAGAAGATGAGCTATTACTATCGTCTAATGGACTTTTATGGTCAGGAGAATGAATATTTATCCAGGGTCTTATACGGTCAGCGGAAACTACGCTTTTAAACGTATTTTTCCGTTTACTAAAACCCGGAATTTCAGCAATTTTATATCGGTCATTACCCAAAACTTTTGTTATTTTGTACGGACCTGTAAATTTTGAAAGAAGTTTAGTGCTTTTACCATTGTTATTGAAATTAGTTCTAGTAATCTTAATCAAGTCACCTTCTTTATAGGTTCTGGCAGGGATCCTACCGGCATCATAATTAAGTTTTTGTTTTTCTTGGCTAACTCGGATATTGGTGCTGACCTCGTCTCTTAAGCTTTGTAACGAATCTGGTACGGCGTCAGCTCCAATATCCAATTTATTATTTAAACTGTCTCTGAACCTGGTGCCGAATAGAGCCTCTGTGGCAGTTCGTTTAGTGGAGGAATTAATGGAATTATTTACACCCCACTGAATTTTGCCAAGATATATGTCCCAGTTACGTTCGTCATTGCCGTCATTATGTTTTGCCAAGGCATTTAAAATGATTTGGTTATACCTTTCAGCTTGGCCGTTGGCCCTGGGACATGCTACAGCGTTCAGAACATGTTTAATACCATGACTTCCGCAAAAGCTCTTAAAAGAAGCCGAAGTAAAAGAAGTACCGCGATCAGATATGATTCGAGATGGTAAACCAAAGTCATAAAATATGTTTTCAAGAACTTTTATCGCGGTCCTAGTTTTCGTGTCTTTTACCGCTTTTACAAATAGGTATTTTGTAAAGCCGTCAACTATAGTAAGAATGTAGGCATTGCCGTTCCTACTCTTCACAAATGGGCCAAGATGGTCAATGTGAATTGTATGGAACGGAATGCTCACTTTCTCTATAGGATACAATTGTCCAGTTCTTTGTCTAGAAACATCATCTTTATTGTAAGCGCACTGAATACAAGATTTTACATATTTCTTTATAAATCGCCTCAACTTTGGAAACCAAAAGACAGATTGAATTCGGTCAGTCGTTTTAGAAATGCCTAAGTGCCCTACGTCATCATGATTATAACGGCATATTTGCCAACGAGCATTACGAGGGACAACCAGGCGTATATCATCGCCAACTCTTCTATATAATTTATGATTTTTGATAAGATAGTTTTTCTTAATGTCTTTAGATTCTTCGTCAGATTCAGGTTTGAGAATTTTAAAAATACGTGAGAGGTCTGGATCTGACATTTGTAATGTTAATAACCAATTATCAGTCTCGATATGATACACAGTAACGGAGGACTCATCGTTAGTGTCAGAAGGCAATATGGTATTACGGCTTAATGCGTCGACATGTTCCATGCGCGCCCCGGGTCTGTACTCTATAGTAAAAGTGAACTCGCTAATTTGGAGCCACCACCTAGCTATACGTGGTATAAGGTCTCTTTTAGTTAGTGTAGTTCGGAGCGCATTACAGTCGGTTACTACTTTAAATTCTAATCCCAGCAGATAAACACGAAACTTTTTCAGTGAGCAAACAATAGCTAACGTTTCAAGTTCGTAGGAGTGTAAGTGACGCTCTTCGGGCGTCGTCTGTCTACTAAAGTAAGCAACAGGCTTGAGTACCCGAGGGTTAGATTGCCATTGTAATAATATTCCTCCTACACCTAAGGCACTAGCGTCTGTATGCAACTCCGTTGCAAGTTTAGGGTTGTATAAGGCTAGTATCGGTCTGTTTATCAAATGGTCTTTTAATGTAGAGAATGCTTGGAATTGGGCTTCTGCCCAAGTGAAAGTATTTCCCTTTTTTAATAGATTGGTGAGGGGTCTTGCTATTTCCCCGAAACTCTTAACAAATTTTCTAAAATAGCCAGCTAAACCCAAGAATTGACGAACCTCGTGTACATTGCGAGGAACAGGGAATTCTTTTACAGCTAGAACCTTATTTTCATTCGGTCGTATTCCATCTGCCGATATTTCATACCCTAGATAGTTAATCGTAGTGTCAAAGAAACGGCATTTTGCTAGTTTAAGGGTGAGACCATTTTCTCGCATTAGCTTCAGAATTTCCTCAAGCCTTCGAAAACCTTCCTCTAAATCGGTTGAAGGTACAAGAATATCGTCTAAATACGCGAGGGCAGATTCGTAGCGTTTAGCACCGAGCATTTGATTTATAACTCTCTGAAACACGGCTGGAGCGTTAGCCAATCCGAATGGCATTCTTTTAAATTCATAATGCCCATCGGGCGTTACGAATGCGGTAAGGGGACGGCTTTCTTCAGCCATCGGAACCTGATAATATCCTGAAGCAAGGTCTAATGAGGTGAAAAATCGATTGCCGCTGAGATTAGTTATTTGATCGTCAATTAATGGCAAGGGAAAACAATCTTTCCTTGTTTTGTTGTTTAATGATCGGTAATCTACACAAAGACGCTGTTCTCCCGTTTTCTTTTTTACAATTACTATAGGGCTAGCATAATTAGAATCAGATTCCTGTATTATATCGTTTTGCAACAGGTCATCAATAATTTCCCGTACCTGTCCTCTTTCGAAGTGCGATAAGCGATAAGGTCTGTAGACAACAGGTCTATCGTCAAGTAAATCTATCTTCATTTTAATAGAGTCATTACAACCTATCTCGCTCAAATTAAATGCAAAACAATCACGATACGATTGCAATAGTTCGTAAAGCTCATCCATTGTCTTGTCGTCAACTTCTGGACCGACTTTGATTTCAGACTTAACGAGAGGAGCTAAGCTAGTAATGTCTTTTACAATTTTGTTGATGGATAGAATTTCTTTTTCCTCAAAAGGTATTGCTCTGGCAATTAGAGTGTTTTTGGGCAAATTTAGAGTATGGTCAGAAAGATTTGACAGAACAAGGTAACATTTACCTGCACTTATACAATAAGTACCCTGATGTAAATTATATTCTTTACCAGGCTTATTACTATTATAACCTTCTACATAAACATCTCCAGAACAACAGGAATCTGAAGCAGAAACTTCAACTAATTCGGATTTGTTCTTGGCTAACTGAATGTGGTTGGGCAAAGTAAGTTTTAGGGAATTTAAATCACTGGCGTTACCTCGGAGCCCAGGAGTCTTATAAAAAAATAACGTACTATCGTCTTTATATACAGCTACGGATGGTGATTCAGTAAAATTTTGGCCAACGAGTAAAGCCGTCTGCATAAACTCATCATTAACGACCAGTACTTCTATACTCGATTCAATTTCATCAATTTTAAGGTTGACAAAAGTACTATACACGGGCGTAACTGCGGAGTTACCAAAACCCTTGATTATTGGTAGTTTTGAGAGATTTTTGGAGGGATTAAGACTATTCGCGTCAGATTCACGCATAAGACTGCACTCACTGCCAAAATCTATGTACCCACTAAAAACTTGGTGGTTTACCACAACTTGTTTGAAGAACTTTTTATTGCGATTACTGTATGTAGAAATTGTTAGAGTTTTACGTTCTATGTTATCATTTGACTTAGGTTCTGTTTGTGGAATTAAAGGTGTAAGTTTGCAATTTTCGTTATTATGCCCTACTCTGTGACACTTTAGACACTTGACAAGAGGTTTGGGACATTTGAAGTAAGGGTGTCCTTTACTACGACAATTAAAACAAGTTATTGAGCTATAATTTGAAGTCGATGTTGAGGCAAGGTCATGACGCTTTTTATTTGTAGAAACAGTTTCAGATAAAACACGCTGGGAACTGAGAAAATGTAACAAGTCTTCTGGTTCACTACAATTTAATGCTTGGGCTCCATTTCTAATAGATTTATCATAAATACCGTGAGTTATACAATCTACGGCTCTTTTACCACTAATATGACATCTGTGAATAAGCATTAATTTGTCATAAAAATATTCAGATAAGTTTTCATTACTTCGAGTCGTACGAGCTAACATTTCTTCCAGAAGCCGACCATAATTTTGCTCACTTGGAAAAGCCTTTGTAAGTTTGGCTTGCCACTCAGTCCAACTAAATACTACACTTGGCAAGGTTTCGAACCATTTTTTGGCGAGCCCAGCAAGTTTTTGTAGAGCAAAATGTATGGTCTGCTTCTCGTCCCATTCGTATATTACAGCACATTCGTTCACCTTCCTAACCCAACTTTCGACACTCTGAGTTTTGCCAGAAGGATCGAACTCCGGTATAACATTATTTAAATGACTATTGTTTAAGTTACGAGACGTTTTACGAGTTCCTTCTTGAAAAACATTCAAAAGATTCAGTACCTCTTTTTTTGACCAACTTGAGCTCCTCATCGGTTTCTTGCGTCGTGGTGGTGTACTTGAAGTATCAGTTGTCGCGCTTGAAGACGAAGAGGTCGAAGTAGACCTCCTGCGCTTCCTTTTAGATCGCTTCTTTACACGTTTCGTCTTTGTCTCTGCCTTGTTCGACACAGGGGTTACCCGTTTGCCTTTTGATCTTCTGCTCAGCTGAACTGGTGGCTCTTCTTCAGGAGTTCTGGCACCATCAGATTCCATGGCGTACTCGAAAATGGCTTTATTCGTACCGGGCACACTTGGACCAAATCTTTATTGGCTCACTTGGCCACACAAAACTTCTTAAAGCACACTTGGCTTTATACTTAGCACACTTGGCTTTGACTTTAGCACACTAGACTTTTGACTTTAGCACACTTGGCTTTTGACTAAAGCACACTTGGCTTTTGACTAAAGCACACTTGGCTTTTGACTAAAGCACACTTGGCTTTTGACTAAAGCACACTTGGCTTTTGACTAAAGCACACTTGGCTTTCGACTAAAGCACACTTGGCTTTCGACTAAAGCACACTTGGCTTTTGACTAAAGCACACTTGGCTTTCGACTAAAGCACACTTGGCTTTCGACTTTAGCACACTTGGCTTTCGACTTTAGCACACTTGGCTTTCGACTTTAGCACACTTGGCTTTTGACTTTAGCACACTTGGCTTTTGACTTTAGCACACTTGGCCTTTGACTATAGCACACTTGGCTTTTGAATTTAACACACTTGGGTTTAGATTTTAACACACTTGACTTTAGCACACTGGACTTTACTTTGCGCACACATAACGTAACTTTTCTGAAATCACTATAAATGTAGGCAAATCCCACTTCTGAGATGTAAAGAAATCATACACCTCAAGTACAGTTTTAATAATGTTTATTCACTTCATTCCAACACAATCAGATTATCACAATTACACACAGTAGAATATATTAAAGTAACACAGAACCGTAAGATATGGTTACGTTCCAACGCCTGGAAATCGACTGACTCTGTCCAAGCAAATTAGTTGCCAACTGAATGTTCCCCACTTTTAACGGAAGTGAACACTCAGCCGGCTATACGACCAATCAGAGCAAAGTAAACAGTACATATAGTCATTTGACTAACTAAAATACATTTAATTGTTGAACTACAAATAAACAATATTCGTTTTATGCTTTGATTAATTAATAACAATATTAAGCAATAATTAGTAATTATACAAAATAAATATACTTAAGGTACCGTTATTCTACAAGTGACTACCTAAAACGGATGTACAAAGTTCGTGCAACTACTAGCGCCATCTGTCGCTTCCGGTAAAAGTATTATTTTTTAAATTATTATTATAAAATTCATTACACTAGGTTCTGCCCACCGCTGCGCTTGCTCGGAGGTCAGAAATTATCCCACGAGAAGACACTACCGTTATTTCATGTCCTAGCCCGGCGGAGTAATTTCGCAACACACTATATCATTAGGAATGGCTATCATTTTGACAGTTCAGCAAAATGCATTGCGTTATTTACGTTGTTGAGCAAACTTTTCGAACATATGAAGTATGATAGTGTGTTACGCAATTAGGGTGCCACAATAAAACGTTTGTTTGAATAACGAACGCGCGGTAACCATCTTGTATGTAAACAGAACAAAATGGCCGCTAGTGGAACCTTCTTTCTGGGAGTAATGAGGTTTTTTACCTTTTTTGGTATACGAACTCATTGTATGGTTTAATTTTTGTAAACTTTGTTTAATGAGGTAACTGCGTTTGGTATAGATAGCATAACGGTTGTATTTCTGTAATGGGTAGGTAAAGGGTGACTCTTACTGTTTTTATTTTACCTTTAATTAAAGAATATATGTAAATGAAAGAAAAAAATAATATTATAAGGTTCGTATAGTTTTGTTTCCTCTATCCATGCGCCAAGTTTCATCAAAATCCGTTGAAAGGCGTGAAAAGGTAACAGACAGACAAGCAGAGTTATTTCACATTTATAATATTCGTATAGTACCATGTATATATAGATGTATAATGTATAGTATGGATACATAATTCTGCTTACCTTATCAGAGTACTCAGCGACATCCCTCATGGAGCGCGGGTAGCCGGACACGAGGTAAGTCTTGGCCGTGGGCGCCATCTTCATCTCCAGCATCAGCACCTCCGTCACGGTCGTGCTGGATAGCGTGCCGAAGTCTTGCATGTCTGTTGAAGAGGTACCCTGTTAGTTTCTTCGAACTTAAAAAAAAAACGGAACGTAGGAATTTGAATTTGGAACAATGCTTTGGTCTTGGTGAGGCGCACACAAATCGCCAGTCAAAGAACAACATTTTTTTTTAAATTTATTATTGTAATGGAGACGACGTGACGCGTTCAGGAATTGGGTCATATCTAGACAAATTCCTTGACAAAGGGGTCAAAAATTCGTCCGCATCGCTGTCAATGGGATAAGTGCCCCAAAAAGGCTGGCAGCATTACCACGTTGGATGGCGATGCTGATTCTTTGGGCTAAAAATAGGCCAGCCCTCTGGTCACGTGAAGAGTCAATCAACCGCTTCGCGATGTTCCGAAATATTCGGCCCTAGTGGTTCAACCCCAAACGGCTCAAGTTCTAATTGAATAATACACTCGCAAAACTCGCAATCCCAATAATACCCATTGAATTGTCAAGCTGTCACATTTTCATAACATATGGTAATATGGTGCAATGTACAGACGCCAGCAAGCTACCCGAAACTGTCAGATTTTCCCAATCAACTTTGAACCTTATGCTATAGCGATAAAGTTGAAAATCTATTAAGGAAATCTGACAGATTGTAGTAGCTTGATGTGCTGGCGTCTGTACATTGTTGATTTGTCAAAATGTAGGCTACTGCGATGTTGTGATTATGTTTTCATTTGTTGGTGTTTGTTGGCTACCATTTATTGATGGATCGGCCTCGGATTCCGTGCCTCGGAAAGCATGCTAAGCTGTTGATCCCGGCTGTCATTTGTGGATCTTTCACAGTCGTTACGGGTCGTTAGAAGCTTTAAAGTCCGACAACCAGTCTTACCAAGGGGTATCGTATTACCCAGTGACTGGTTTGTGGAGATCAGATAGGCAGTCGCTCCATGTAAAATACTGGTATTCAGCTGCATCCGGATAGACTAGAAGTCGACCCAAAACATAGTTGGGCAAAGGCTGGGCAGATGATGAAAGATCCCGTAAATTATCCCGGAAAATATGTTGAAATACTGGGAAAGTTAAAGATTACCAAAATTAAAAAATTAACATAAGTGGCCATTATTAGTAAAGTCACAAGTCTAGGAAGATTAGGTAGGTAACTATGTGTTATTAAAGTCGATTACAAACTAAAATACTTTAAATCAAATCTCACACAACATTTTGAAGGATATTGCTAATACATTGCTTCATGTGTTCGAACCATTTGTCTGCTCAACAACGTAAATAACGCAATGAATGTTGTTGAACTGTCAAAATGAAAGCCATTGCTACTGTTGGTGTGTTACGCAATAATTCCGCAGTTTTACTCCGGAATTAAAAGTCACCATCTTGCGCACATAATAACTTTCCAATTATGCTCCACAACCAAAACAAACCCGTAATCCGGCGTAAAAAAATGTCTATTTGAATTATTATTCTAAAGTTGCCCAATCAAAAATTCCGTCGTATTTTTGACCAAAAACCACAATGCAGTTAGAGTTAATAGCTGGCTGAGTATGAATAAATGATCAGAAAGTCTTCGTACAACTACAAACAAGTACCTAACTGCGCTTGATTACAAACGATGACTCATTTTACAAACAAAATGACTAACATTCAATCGGACTGTATAATGTTTCTCTGAAAACAAACATATGCTTTATTATTTACAATAAACCTACTAATATACGTATCTATCGAATAAATACAAAGTAAAAGTAGAAACCTTTAAAAACAATTGATTTTGATTGTTATTACAATGTAATAGGATTTGTTTTTGGTGTGAAGTGAAATTAACTGTCGCTTCTTGGTTCTTTGCCGATTTAAATGTTATACTTTTTGAGCTGGACAGATATATTTTACATTATATTTTTGTCCCTAGTAAAACGAATTGTTCCCTTGACATATCGAGGCTCCTTGGTTGTTACCAGCCGTTGGCCCCGGCTGTCATTCATAGATCTTTGACAGTCATACTGCCGGTCGATTCTGTAAGAATCTCACCGTGAAATCATAAGTGAAGTGAGCACTTAATAGTATTAATCCCTAGCGAATGATAGCTCACTCCACGCTCACTTCACCTAAGTTTTCACGGTGAGATGGTTACAGAATCGCACGGCTGGTATTTAGCTGCAGTCGATTAGACTGGAACTCAACATAGTTGGAAAAAGGCTACACAGATTGATTGGTGTATACTTGAAGAACTAGTTATTTGAGGGCAATGCCCCACCGAACTCGATATTCATACATTATTATTAATCCAAAAACAATGTTTTATACACAGAGTACAGACATTTCGATAATGCACAACGTTACAGAATCCTGCCTCGTAGACCCTTGCTAATACGCCGTAGCACAAAGCCTACGCGCCGTAGCAAGATGTCTACGGTTCGTAGCACTTTCGTAGAAGTTTCGGTATCATTCGAAAAAAGGTATGGTAGGTACTCCATATAGTCTACCCAGGGACGTGTCCTAACAGGCGTTGCACTGAGGGGGTTCCGGATTGGTCTACTAAGAGGTACCGGGACCCCCTCCATGTGCTGATGGTGATCACCGGGGTGGTTTTAGTGAGGTAAGAGTCCCACACTACCTGGTCTTTTTCCCCAAAGTCCAGGTGCCTTTTGAAGGTTTCCCCCCGTAAACAAAAAAAAAAAGGTACTCCATATAACATTGTAGTCCTTTTCGTTCTTTTCTTTATTTTTATTATAATAATTAAAAACCTTGGCATAATGTAACTCTGCAGGACGTGTCAAACCACAATTTAATTTAAGTTTTTAAAATAATTTTCCACATGTAGGTATTTAATTAGTGTGAACATAATACAGCACATGCAGTTGATTTACATAAACTAAATGTCAAAGGCCTTCCTTTCTGAAAATACCTACCAGTTCTATGAACATTTTTAGGCAGAAAGAGTTTTTTTTTTTGTTCGTCATTATGTTTACATTGCCTTTTCAACCAATGTGTCCTGCTAACAACAACCTACGGTGACGAGACAAGGACGCTCACAAAGGAGACTGTCCACCGCATACGAGTAGCAAAAAAAGGGCCATGGAGCGAGCCATGCTTGGCATAACCCTATTAGACCGAGTGCGTAACACCGAAACCGTCGGCGGTCAAAACGCGACATCGGGGAGAGGGCGATACACCACAAGTGGAATTGGGCAAAACATCTAGTTAGATCCGAGGAGATGGCCGATGGACTAAAGCTGTGACCGAATGGTGACTCGGGTTGGCCCAAAGAAGCCAGAGCTGCCCAAAAACGCGTTGAGTTGATGATATTCTCAAAGTCGCGAGAAACCCCTGGATGAGAGACGCACGGAACCGGGAAGTATGGCAGAAAAGAGGGGAGGCCTGTACCGAAGTGATTCCGGGCGGAAACGATGATGATGATTATGATATTTACATCATACTAGATCTGCAAAAGCCCTGTATAATGACGGCCATAAGATTTATAAAAAAAAAAACTATATTCATGTCTGTAACTTATATGGCGTACATAATAAAGAGTATTCTATTCTATTCTATCCTATAGATATTTTGGGACAAAATGTTTACTTTGTTTTGGCAAAATAAATTGTATACCAAGTTTTGTACCTATTTTAACCCCGATTTTTACCCGGAGTGTCTAAGTTACTAATATTTTGTCAAGTTTAAAAACGAACTACTATAATAAAAGAAAAACCGCCAACAATACCTAGTACTTTTTCATCGACTGTTTATTTAACACACAATTAATGCCCACTGGTATCAGTTGCGTTATTTCAAAACTATAATATTACGCTGCAAAATGCTTTTATATATAAATGTTTATAGTCACGACACCCATGAACTTGCAGCTCGTTAACTGCATATAAATACTGTACAATTTTTATTGTTAATTAGTTCCGGGAAAAGGCATGATTAGGCTCCAATGTCGGACCTGCGAGGTTATTGCATAACACACTAAGAGTAGTAATGGTTTTCATGTTGACAGTTTAACAACATTCATTGCGCTATTGCCGTTGTTGAGCAAACAAATTTTTCGAACATATGAAGCAATGGATTAGCTATCATCATCTGCCTAGCCTTTTCCCAACTATGTTGGGGTCGGCTTCCAGTCTAACCGGATGCAGCTGAATACCAGTATTTTACATGGAGCGACTACCTATCTGATCTCCACAACTCAGTTACTGGGAAATACGATACCCCTTGGTAAGACTGGTTGTCAGACTTTCGGGCTACTGACGACCCGTAACGACTGCCAAAGATCCACGAATGACAGCCGGGACCAACGGCTTACCGTGCTTTCCGAGGCACGGAGGGGTCTTGGTATGTGAAGATGGTCACTCATCCATGTACCAACCGCGGCAAGCGTAGCTTAACCTGATCGATCGACCCGTGTGGCTGTTATTACTTAGGCACAAGCAATGGATTATCTATAATCTTTAAAATTAACTATATTCGTTTTAATTTTCAAATACTCTGGGTCACTAATTCGTACACAATTCAATTATATGTAAGTGTTGAACTACCTGCCTATTAATGTATTGTTTGCTATTTTCATTTGTAAGTACAGTTTTTTCTACTACTATTCTTCACTTTTTTTTATTATTCTAATACAAATTTTCTACCATAATAATATACCTAACCCACCTAATACACCTACCACCTACCTAATACACCTATATAACTTTAATAATATTATATAATTTCAACTTTGAGTGCTATTTCCATTTAAATTATCTTATTTAGGCATCCCATACTGTTTGTTGTTTTCTTTGCATGATGTGGTCTCCTAAAATTGAGGGAACACATGGATTTTTGTTCTTGTCCTTTATAATATAGCATGAAGGTGTATTCATTGTTGGAGATCCTAATAAACTAAAATAAAATAAAAATGTTGTAGATTGTGACTGGTAGTGTGTTATGCAATTAAAGTGCTGCTACATTTAAAGCACTCCTAATGTGTTACGTAATGTACAGGATGTAGGGAATATCGACGCGCAAACTCTATTTATTTATTTATTGAATCTTTTCCCACAAAAAAAGGTACAAAGGCGGACTTTTTGTTAGTTTAAAATTGACTTATGTATCTTACTTAAAATAACTAGAGAAGCTATTTGGCATCTATTCTCATTAAAAAAATCAAAAGAATAGCCGTGCGAAAGCTTGGGTGAAGTGAGCGTGGAGTGAGCTGTCATTCGCTAGGGATTAACACTATTAAGTGCTCACTGCACTTATGATTTCACGGTGAGATTTTTACAGAATCGACCGGCTAATTTTAGTTTTGTCAGAAACACGCGTTCAGGGCTTGGCCCACATTTACTGCCGGTGAGTGTACTATATAAAAGGTAAACTGCATTTGAAAAAAAAATCTGCGAAATGATGACACAGAAAAGTAAGCATTTCTTTAAACCTCACTGATTGCCGTTACGAAGAAGCGCACCCAAGTTCACGGTCACCTCAGTCCTCAATAATGCATGTCATGTTAGCTCAATTGTTTTAATGATTTCACTAAAGGGCACGCCTACTCTCTAATAGGGATAGTGACATTTTTTTTTTTACTCAAAAATAATTTATTGTTTGCAAATAAGGCAAGACTAAAAGCTAAAAAAAATTGCCAAGTTATAAACGTCTTAAAATAAGTGCTAGACAAAGACGGTACTACAATGGTGGCGTCACGACTATGTTACTTTATACTAGCGCCATACACTGTCAGTACCGCACGATAGAGACGGGAATAATCCTCACAAAAAACTTTTAAAGCGCTTAGCTTCTCCAAATTTCCATGGATATTACTGTTTTTTTTTTTCAATTATCTCGTTTTACTATGCCTTCCGTGAAATCACATTATTCGTTCGAACATTTCAAATATTGGTCATCATCCCTATTCCGTCAACGAAAATAACGGGACCGTCCGAAAGTAATTCTTACTTCCGAGATAGCTCCACTTCCGATAAATAAACTTTTTCGGACGGGCAATAACACTTTAGAAGTAGGGACAACTGTCACATCGCGGTGGTACGCTCCAAACTAATCTTATGTCCGTAGATGATACGGAGTAGGAATCGCCCGTAACTTCGGCTGATACAACGGATTTCGAGGTTAGGGAGTAGAGTCCCAGACTTGACAATAAACAATCTAAAAATTCATTAGTATACCGTGTGTATCTACAGTGTTTTCTAAATTGTGCAGCTAGGAATATTATTTGATTATCAAATTGTCACACTCCGTCAATTTGCGTTGCTATGGTCATTTCATACAACTGTCACAGAATGACAATCCGCGAGTTGACAATTTTTTTTTTATTATTTAAATTGAAGCTTTTTGACCTCACTAATAGCTTGGTATAAACAGTTTCTTAATATTTTTAAAAATTGAAAAGATATGAGCGTTCAAAACTCTCAATTAGACAGAGAGGGAAATACTGATTTGTGACGTCATAGTTCAGTATCGCCATATAAATTACATGCAAAACTTCGTTTTGCGAGAAAGAGATAGACAAAAAGTTTCTATAAGTTATAAGTTTTTTATTTTTCGACCGATTTCAAATTTGATTTCAAATTCTATTATTGTATTACATGTGTGGATATATTATCTACTAGAATATATAGTATTCAATATCATGCAACTACCCAATTGCGATTTGAATAGAGATACGGGCAATTTAAGTTGGTACTCGATTTGGTGAACAATTAACTTCTGTGATTTTACTGGTTAGATAATTATCCGACGGGAAACTACATACGTTGCTCGTTTCCGTGTCATCTTTTTGTCGTAATGGCATTTTAAGTACACTAAAAGTCATGCACCCTAATTGCGTAACACACTATTACTTTCAATTTGAATAATTTTGAAGCATATTGCTAATCCATCGCTCCATATGTTCGACAAACGTGTCTGCTCAACAACGTAAATAACGCAATGAATGTTGTTGAACTGTGAAAATGAAACCCATTGCTACTAATAGTTTGTTACGCAATTACCCTGCAGGTCTTCGGTGGGAAGATACTAAGCCCCAAGTATCGCTCATTCGAAACCAAGAAGTAAAATGCTTTTACTTCTTCCCAGAAAGGACTGACGCGGACCACCAAAGATCGGACTGGCCGACTCGTATTGAGACGAGCTTACGCCCGTGGGTTCGCCCGCGTGGCATATCGATAAAAAGTAACCTATGTCCTGCCCCAGGGTTCAAAGTATCCCTATACAGAAATGTTTTTGTTTTTGTGTGAATATTTTGTACCTAAGTCTGGGTCAAATAAATTTATTTAGTTATTTTACCATTTATGTGTACACATACTCGTATATAAACAGACAAGAAAAAAAAACAGAACAGAAAAATAGGTACAAAGGTGATGCTTATTTAATAAGAAATCTCTTCCAGCATACCTGCGATAGGACAATAGACAGAGAGATGTAGACAACGTGTGAAAGAGTAAAGGAGACAAAAAATACATAAATTCGAAAACATTATTCACTAAATAAAACTAACAAATACTATGAGAATATACATACATACAAATAAACATACCTACATACATACTTCTAAAATAAATATCACTAGAATGCTAATAAATAATAAATATTACGTAATCAAAATAATAAATACGTACACAACTATGATGAAGTGGAGAGATTTATTTATTTTCTTTCTTTCTTTAGAAATATGCAACTTTGAAAGCGATTGCCACTAGTCTAGCCTTAGCTAGCTAAGGTTACTGAATGCTACTTCTATCTACAGTGAAATCTAATTCCAAACTACATAAAGTGCAGACCGGGGTTTGCAGTACCGTTGCCGATGGCGTACTGTTGCAGGAGGTCTGTCATGTTGATGTGCACCACGCCGCGCCGCTCCTGCATCAGGTTGTCGCAGTGCGTCACCTTGCCGCTGCCTGGACCACCTGGCAAAGAAGAAAATAGATTAACACACATATACTTATAAATATACTCAAGCTCTTTTTCCATGGGGGAGGCAGAAACAGCAAAGGCTAGTTACGATCCTTACATATCCGTTTTGCTTCGTTTACGTTTATAGGTGCAGATGGCAGCACATCAAGCTACTACAGTCTGCCAAATTAAAAAAAAAAAAAAAAAAATGTTTTTTTTTTTTCTGTCTTTCAAATTTATTTCTAAAGTTCAAAGTTGATTGGGAAAAATTAACAGCTTCGGGTAGCTTGATGTGCTGGCGTCTGTACATCTGCATCCTAATTACGTAATACACTATCAATCACAATCTGATAATCCATTGCTTCATACGTTCGAAAAATGTGTCTGCTCATCAACGTAAATAACGCAATGAATGGTGTTGACCTGTCAAAATGAAAGCCATTGCTACTGTCAGTGTGTTACGCAATCACCCCGCTAGTGCCAATTTGTAGTGCCACAAAAATGGAGTGCTTTGGTTTGATTATTTGAGTACTTAAACCCGATATTCTAATTTTATATCAGTTTAAAACGTTAATGAATCAATTATTTTCGGAAATTGCGCGAAATCGTGATATACAGGGTTACTTGTAATTCAACGTATATCCATCAGGAGCTGATAGGGGGGAGGCGAAATGCAACAAATTGAACCCCCTATATGTATGGCCCATAATAATTTGCTAACACTATCCGACCGGGGGATCGCGTCTCGCTAACCATGCTTAACTGTTGGGCTTGCGTCCACTAGCCCAAAGAAGCAGATACTTAATCGTATTTGTTCAATGTGTGTGTGTGTTTATCTGTGTGTGTATGTAGTTACTTACCCAAAACGAATATAACTGGCACATTAGGTGGCTCGAACTTGACGTGGCTCGAGTTCTGCATGGGGAAGGCGGCGGCAGGAGGCGTCGCGCGGCCGGCCCATGCGCTCTCGCTCCGGCTTCGCTCTCCGCCCGTCGTCTCCAGCTCTTCATTCTTTTGTTCTGGACATTAATGACCAGATATGTTATGGAATCAGTCACTACGTTGCGGAAATCCATGGAAGTATTACGTAATAAACATCATAATCAGGCTATAACGTACTACTACTGCTGGGACACAGGCCTCTTCTCTGTGAGAGGAAATGGTCATAATCCACCACGAGGGCCCAGTGCGGATTTGTGGCAGTCACATCAATAAAATTTAAACGAATAACGTGCAAAGAGCAGGCGAATTGAAGGGTAGAGAAAGTGCAAAATGTCAGCGAACGGCGCAGACGGTAGTTTTCAAATTACGAATTATTTTGTTGTTATAATTGTTATGATTACTGGCCACTAGCCCTACCCGTGTGTTAAATTAATGTCGCTATTATAGCGGCCTAGCGGCACTTTGTAAATTGAGTTGAATAATTATGCAAGTAAAACCTACACCTACTTGCGCATTTTACCTATTAAGAATTTAACAACCCCAAGGAAATATTCGAAGAGAATCATCAAAAAATGCAATATTTTTGTTATTGGTTTTGTACGGAGAAACATTATCGCGAAGTAGGTAATAGCTACTTTTGGGATTCAATTATTTGGCGCCAATTCTCTTGTTCACAAACTAAACTAAATTTAAATTCAGTGCATCTTTTTCTTTCGATTTCATTTAGAAAAAGACAGAAGATAAGTCCTGTCGATTTTTTAATCACGTCTAAACTTGTCTATGGAGTATCTTAATTTGTCAGGACTAAAATAATAAGTATTTATCTTCTGTCCTTTTCTTAAAGAAAAGGATGCACTGAACATAAAGAACAATGGCAGCCGCCCATACATTGTTTTAGCTGAGATTAAATTCCTACGTCTTTAAATGAAAAATATCTTGTTTAACTCAGCGTCACCTTCTGAATTAGTTTGTGCAAGAATTTTTGTTAGGGAAGGCCGAGAATAATAGATATTCAGTCATGAACTTTTGTAGGTTATGTCTATGGTAACTTGGCTAAGGGTCCCGAGACGATCAAATGCACTTGACAAGTCGTGATTGAAGCGAATATTGGTCGTTTACCGAGTATAATTGACGCTACCGTCAAGATAAAATACACGGTACGTTAAAATGTGTATACAATAGGTGTTTAAAACAGGTCTAAGGCTGCCAGTCACCGTGAGCATTGTTTTAGATATTGAGGCAAGCCATAGGATTAACATTCTAGGATTTTAAAAGCACTTGCTAAGTTTCAGCTTAGCAAGTATTTATAAAATCCTAGAATGTGTGAGGAATATGTTAAGTTGATGTGAATCAATAAAACAAGTTTGTTTTTACATCTATTTATTCTTCATCATCCTCTCTAACAATGATTTCATCAAGAAATTCTGCAGGTGTGGTGATATTTTGTTGATGTCTGGCTCATCCTAAGTACCAGACTAGCTAGCGTCATTACATGAGCGCAACATCCTACTGTGCGCCGACCAACTAAACAATTACAACAATACTGGCATAATATCGTCGCAGTGTATTGACGCATATATTACAGTTGATACACAGGATTCGTGTCGGTCTGCCACGACGACTTTCCATCGTAGCGGTTTCAAACACTAGTTCAATAGTAACTAATCCAAACAATTAGGCAAGATCGGTGTCCAGTAAAGAAAAAGCACAATGTCACACAGGGAAAATCTCGAGAGTCCTTAAACAAGCACAGGGTCACACAGGGCAATATTACAGTCCATAAGCAGTCCGGGTCAAGTAAAAATGAAAGAAAACGGGAAAAACAATCGAAAACAAAACACAGAACGCAAGCGTCAGTGATCGAGTATGGTATCGACTTACAGCCACAGAACATATACAGTGTGTCCGGACATGGACTAGCGATATTCTAAATACTTAAATATAAGCTATTTTAAAGTACTATTACACTATAGGCTTGGGTCCAATACACTTCCCCGCTATGTGGCAGCCATTTTGTTTTTTTTGTTGAAATATGCTCTATGCGAGTACAAAAAAAATCATATATCTCAAAGTTTTAGTCATACTGAGATAAAAATAGGCTTATTCGGAAGGCAATAATATTGTCTACCGTCTGCATTACAAAGCAATGTGTTCACAATTCCATAACTTTTGAAAAAAAATGTGAAAGTCGAAAAAAAAATCAAAAAATTATGCAATTCAACCAATAATGGTTAATTACTACAAAAACAACCCCGAGAACTTTTTTATTTTTTATACTAGATCGACAGTTTTTGAGCTACGCTACAATGCAACATAAAATTCACAACTGTATGTTTAATACTTTAAGAGTTATTGTTGTTTGAACATAGCGTATGCGCAAGCACAAAACGTCTTTGTTAACCGCCAGAGTGTCATTTATGGCATTCACTGTATTCCATCTGAGAGCAGGCGAGAAATACTGTTCGTTACTACCGTGAGTAAGCGAGATAGAACGTATTAGTCCACTACCTGAAACAAAATCAGTTTTAAGGACAAATTATTAGTTGGGTTAGTTTAGTTGTCCCTCGCCCTGCGTTGTGATCGCTATCGCTACTTTCACTTACCGTCCGTGCTGTTTACGTGCTGCGTTAGTGTTTTGTATTTAAAAGTGTGATAAAGTATGGCACAGCGTCAATATTCATCGCAACATATTGCTGACATACACTTTGTGTATGGCTTTTGCAATGGAAGTGCAAATTTGGCTGTACAAGAATATCGACGAAGGTACCCTAACAGGCCTACACCGAGTCGCCAAACTTTTATCGACGTGCATTCAAGATTAGCGGAAAGAGGTATTCAAAGAGCTGTTAATGAACGCAATCGATTGGTATCGCCCGAAGATGAAGAAGAAGTGCTTAGACTAATAACCAATGATCCTAGACTAAGCGTTAGACGGATTTCAGTGCAACTTCGAATGTCTAAGTGGCATGTATGGAGAATTTTGAAAAGAGAAGGGTTACACCCTTATCATTTTCGACGGGTTCAAGACGTGATCGAACCAGATTTTGCTGCGAGATCTGTGTTTTGTTCGTGGATAAATAGAAATTTGAGACAGAACCGTAATTTTTTACAAAGAATACTGTGGACTGATGAAGCCAAATTTACAAGAGCTGGGATTACAAACCACAGAAACGACCATCTCTGGTGCTCCGCAAATCCAAGGGCGGTGCGCCCAAGCTCATTTCAACATGAATTCTCAGTAAATGTGTGGGCCGGCATAATCAACGATAGGCTGATAGGGCCATTGGAATTGCCACCTACATTAAACGGCGCTAGATTTTTAGAATTCTTACAGACACAGTTTGCGGACAGCCTCATGGACCTACCTCTATCATACCGTCGGCGTATGTGGTTCCAGCTCGATGGTGCACCCGCGCATTTTTCTCGAGCAGTGAGAGAATATTTAAATAATAATCTACAGCCGTGGATCGGTCGTGGTGGTGTAGTAGCGTGGCCGCCTCGCTCACCCGATTTGACACCCTTGGATTATTTTTTGTGGGGTCATATGAAACAAAAAGTATAGGCTACAGTTCCAAATACCAGGGAAGAACTCGTCGCAAAAATTATGGCAGCCGCCGAAGAAATTAGATCCGATTTGGATTTAATTAGGCGCTCATCAACCCAGGTGGCACAGAGAGCCGTAGTGTGTCTACAAGCTGGAGGTGGCCACTTTGAGCAACTGCTTTAGATATTTTAATCTTCATTTAATATTGGAAAAAACATTAAATAAAATTCAATATGAATGTTATGTTTTTTTAATGATTTCCTGTTTAGGGTTCCGACAAAGGCCTTTTGTGCTTGCGCATACGCTATGTTCATACAACAATAACTCTTAAAGTATTAGACATACAGTTGTGAATTTTATGTTGTATTGTAGCTTAGCTCAAAAACTGTCGATCTAGTATAAAAAATAAAAAAGCTCTCGGGGTTGTTTTTGTAGTAATTAACAATTATTGGTTGAATTGCATAATTTTTTGTTTTTTTTTTCGACTTTCACATTTTTTTTCAAAAGTTATGGAATTGTGAACATATTGCTTTGTAGTGCAGACGGTAGACAATATTATTGCCTTTCGAATAAGCCTATTTTTATCTCAGTATGACTAAAACTTTGAGATATATGATTTTTTTTGTACTCGCATAGAGCATACTTCAACAAAAAAAATAAAATGGCTGCCACATAGCGGGGAAGTATATTGGACCTAAGCCTATAGTGTAATTGTACTTTAAAATAGCTTATATTTAAGTATTTAGAATATCGCTAGTCCATGTCCGGACACACTGTATACCCTACAGAGGGAAGAATAACTGCTCCGTACAAATTTTAGGAGGAAATTTTTCCTTACCGACTGGCGCCATCTATATTCCGCCCACGAAAACTAAGGAGTAGAAGCTAGGGCGCGAATTTTGAACTACAGTGCATTTTATAGATACTTTGTATTGCATTTTATGCACAAGTACAGTGCGTTTCTCGATAGTTTCCTACAAGATGGCCAATTTTTGCTCAGCAATAATTGACATCAACAATCACTATCGAGAAACACACTGTACTGTACATAAAATGCTAAATTTTATCTATACAGAGCAGTCTAGTAAAACAAAGATTAGTACTTGACTTTTTTATTTAGCATGTGAATAATTATAATTTAAATAACAGATTAATTATTATATTATGACTGATTTTGCTGCTGACTGCGAACTCATCGCGAAATTAAACACAAAATCAAACAAGAGTCACTGTCTCAACACCGAGTCTATATCTCACAAATACACACTTAATTTCACCAAAACACAGGAACGCAGGAGCAAGCTCGACTCAACGCTATCAATGTTTGTAGAATTAAATGAAACTAGTCTATTTATTACAAATAAACAAGTACAACATAAAATGGTGCGCAAGCGGCGGCAGACATTTTTCTTGTGACGTCAACGGTCAATGTCATAATCAATAATGACGTGCGGACGTTAGTGTTTCCACACATTATCCTCCATATCATTTTTTTATTATGTAATAATCAATTACATATGTTATATTCCTCAATGAAATATATTTGTGTAGTATCAGAATATTGGCTAAAGGTTTTTTCAAGGGTAATTTATTTTAAAAGTCAAATAATAAACTCATTATTATGGAAAATACGAAATTGTTTTTTTAGTGGCAACATTATATATTCATCTCTTTTACTCTGATGGCGTTGTCTTTTTCTTGTTTTCAAGCCCACCTACATACAGTTCGTAGAACAAAGTTGACAGACCCTGCTTACAGCAACCAATCAACAATCGTCAATAGCCAAGCTATATATTTTTTTTGATTTGAGATACTAGTCTTTTTGCCGGTCAATAATTAAAAGTAATTCATTTATTTTTTACACGTGTTTTTACCTCCCTGCAATGAACACTTACACTTAAAAATAAACTGCGTTGTTAATTCACTTACTCCGTTTAATTATAATAACAAAATAAAACTGATTATAATTCAATAATGCTGTACTTACTCTCACTTGGCAGAATAAATATAAAATGGCAACACTAAACGGTAATGAAAAAATCAATTAACTTTTCATTTAAAACATTTTTTTTATCCGGCCTGGACTAGTTAATGTGATACTTTGAAAGAACGTAGAAAAATAATGGAACTTCCTTCGTACATAAGTCACGTTTAGACGCTCAAATTTAACTCAGCTAAAATTTCGCCATTGTTCTTTAGTTTAATTTGTGAACAAGGGAATCGGTGCCAATGGCTCTGATTTAAAGCAGCAGTTGTTTATTGTATTTTTGGTAAATTGAAAATTACAAAATGCCTGTTTATTAACAAGTTCGACAGTAAAAACTGAGCAGTAAACTAAATAAAAATGAGTCAGAACAAATATTTAAATACAATGGCTCAACGGTACGTGTGGGCAGTAAACAAATCGGAATTGGTGAGAAACCTAACTTGGAAGTAGCGCTCGCCGGCTGCAGCCGCGGCACCGCTCGTTACGCTCGCTCAGCTCGGAAGCGGTTAGTCACAGTTCTGCCCTAACCTAACACATTTGGTCGTGGTGCCCTGGCTTAGTTACTGCGACCAATTCAGCTTGCGCATGGTTTTGTCACAGTTTCAACCTAACCTATGAACTGCCGAACTGCCGTGCGATTCTGTAACCATCTCACCGTGAAAGCTTGGGTGAAGTGAGCGTGGAGTGAGCTGTCATTCGCTAGGGATTAACACTATTAAGTGCTCACTTCACTTATGATTTCACGATGAGGTTTTTACAGAATCGACCGGCTGTGTACCTAACTGCCTATTTCAGTATTTTTACTGGCTATTCATTGTAGGATGAAATAACCAGCCAATTTTCTTTTTTATTACTGTTCATGTTTTATTGTCACACTAATTTTCCAACCGCCGAAAAATAAAATGCCTATATTTTTTTTCCGCTAATCATAGTAACCTCGCTAATACCTAAATAACAGTTGTAAAAATTTAGATTTTTTTTTTAAATTCCTCTTATACAATCAATCCGCCAAAGCCAAAACCGCCTAAGATTTTTCTATTCAATCTCTAAGAGGTTTTGACTTGGTTCTTCAGTTATTATGGACAAGTATAGTATAAGAGTAGGTATTGAAATATTCAGTGAAAAATGCGACTTTCGCTGTAACTTCACAATTCTTTATTGCATTCCATAATGTTGGCAAATCAGTAACTTAATGTTGGTAAAAGTAACTTACGCGTTGGGCGCCATTAGCAATCCTAAATACCTTTTATGATGCAGTGAGAATGGTAATATTATGTCAATTTCTTCTCCAGTCATTATATCCTTAAAATAAGTAAAATTAAAAGCACATCTCAAGTCTCAAAGGAATTATTTTTACTCGTATTTATACCTATATAAGAAATACTGTGTGAAAAGTCTTTTCATTATGATTTTTAGCAGGATATATTTTCTCTATTAGGTGCAGTTGCCTGAGAACTTTGTTGGTGAGGTGCGTGATACTTAAGTAGGTGTTTCCAGCAATGCCAAGTAGTGCGTAAATATGATTGATAAGTCTGTACACGCGATCTCGGTAAACAAACACGGAGTAGTAAGCCGCACAATCAATCTGCTGATTGCATAATCAGCCCATATTGATCCCACTGCTGGGTCATGCTGGGTCATAGGCGTCCTCTCGGTGAGGGGGAGTGGGCCGTAGTCCACCACGCGGGCCCAGTGCTGGTAGATCTGTCACATGGCAAGTTAAAAAAAGAAATAAAAAATAAAAATAACAAAATATTCTTTATTTCAGACAACTTGTACCTACACCGTCCATATAGAGAGAAAAAGAACAAACCAAAGTATTAACTAAATTAAATTAAATAACCCTCTCAATTAAAGACCTCCACAGCGGAGATGAGACTCGCGTGATTAAAAAATTGGCTACTAAAAAACGTCAATTTACGTCAAGTGCTGACTAATTTGACAGGATAAACTAATATTTATCTTCTGTCCTTTTCTTAATGAAATAGAAAGAAAAAGATGCATTAAACTTAATTTTAGTTTAGTTTGTGAACAAGGGAGTCGGCTATGCACTATTATTTTACTATTGCATTTTTTGCATTTTTATTTATTATACGGCGCACTTTTTGTAATGACAAATCGCTTTATGCACCTGTAACTTGTAACACTGTTTCAATTGTCACTGTAACTATATTATCTTGTACTTAGGTATATCAAGCGCACGCCCAATTTTAGTGAGTGCTTGAAGTCAAAGAAATGCTTTAAATTCCACAGAATGGTCAGGTAAATAAAGTATACGTTTTAAAATGATGGAAGAAATTACTTTTAGTTTTTAGTCACTACTCTGAACTGCAGATCCGTTTCAATGAAAATTAAATATCACTATCAATATTCAGTTGCTTTATTTGTTTTTAAAACAACCACGACCTGGGTCGTGGGTTTGATCAGAAGCAGTTACTTTACTTTGTATAAATTATTTCATCATCACTGCTCTTAAAACCGACATGTGCTAGAACCAAAAATTCAAAGACGTGACATCCGCCAGCCATGTGCCCGCTTAGTGGATTATGGCCCACTCCCTCTCACATAGATGAGGCCTCTGTCCCAGCAGTGGGAACTTTATAGGTTGATTATGACCTACCTCCTTTGGAATTTGTTAAGTTACGTTGACATCTTCTTAAGAAAAGTCTTAAATTCATTAATTCACTGACAGACAACGCACAGCCAAAACCGCTGGATCTAGAAGTATGAAAATTAGCAAAGGAGTTTTTTTTTAATAACGGACGTGAGCGCTGAGATTTTTAGAAATAATTCCTCTAAGGGGTTCAAATACCTAGAGGATGACATTTTGGATGGATGTTGGTCATTTTCTAAGTTGGAAACGTGAAAGTTAGCACTTCTTGGTATCATAGTTATTTGGAAACTCGTACAACCTAAGGCTCTTGGGAAGTTGCGGATGTTTAACCACGAAACATGGCTTTGTATGTACCGATATTTTAAACAATATTTTGTGATCTACGCAAGCGCGCTTTGCTAATAACAATAAGAGCACTCTCGAAACTTAATGGGTATTTGGTTAAAATGCTAATAGGTGCCTACTTATTTAAAGGGTACCTAATAGCAGAAAAGGAGGTAAGGCAGTTTTATTTATTCGTCAGTTAAAGGCGACTTCGTGATTATGTCAAAAGATTAGGATAGGCAGCAACATCGCTAATAACAATTTCTGTTAAATTAATGTATATAAAAACCTGATTGTCAGTTTAGTGTCCGATATCTTGCTGCTGGCTTTTAATATTACATCCAGTTTATTAATATGGCATGAGTAACACAGAACACAAGATAGACGCATTCCAATGTTTACAAGTGGCGCCCGAATGGGACTAGTGTTGATAAACAATTATTTACAAGAATGACGCGACATATTGTCGCTGTGCGTACATAATGATGATTAAAATGGTTCGTCTTCTTTATTTGTCATGCATTTTGATCTTATCGGTGTAATTGAAAGTTGCTATTGGCGCCCAACACGGTACCTGAAATACACGAATAGACAAGGACAAGACGATCGGCCATTACTAATTACTACTAGTTTTAAAAATAAACTTACTCACCAGTGTCTAAACAGATGCCCATATTCCATGAAGATGCGAATTAAATTCAAAGTCTTTCCACCAACAAACTTTACGACTCAAGGTCCGCAATAAAAAAAATTATTCTTAACTTATGTTTTTAATTGGCACTTTACAAATAAAATATACATCCAAAACACGCGTGTAGTTCCGTTGTCTACCGGCCACGGGCAATCACACGCGGCAATTAATAGTTTATCGATTGAAGGACGCGACCTTCGTGGACGAACCTCCAAACGAAACTAAACATTAAACTCTTTAACTTGAAAATTATTTCATCTTACAAAACTTTTAACTGATCGACTTGGTTTGAGTTATTCGGAAGTTGTGCCTTCGTGATAGCATTTCTGCGAGCGGTTTGAATCTTAATGGCATCGCGGGCCAACCGCTCCGTCGCAGCTCTCACACACGACTGAAAGGAACTCCCTCCCTCGCTGGCGCGACCAACAGACCACTGTTTGTCTCGCTCTATTATATCATAACACCCGCGTGGGACGGGGACAGGTAATCAACTGAATTATTAAAACTGCGTCCCCCTCATTGAAACAAAGTAATTACAGTATTTAAAACTGCAAGACTTGCTCTTGCAGGTAGTCGATGATGACGATGTTTGCCTACTAAGAAACACGTTCGATTAGGGTCATGATAATTTTTCAGATCGACAGCCCCAAGGCGATACTATTTTATTCATGATCGTTACATTTACGATAATTGTCACGTTCAAAACTTTTGAATTCTATGAAAAGTATGTTCTCAATTACTGGGTACGATCGGTAAATATTCGATTCAGTAGAAGTTTGTACTGGTCTGTAATTACCTTATTACATTTTTATTTGGTATGATTCATCGACGGGTTTACGGCTTCCAGTTTGTAGGGAAAAGTTTCGTTGTAGGTTTTTTCTTGTTTATACTTTATACAGTGTGTCAGAGGAGCTCTACCTTTCTTGTAAGTCTTTTTTTATTTATGTTACAAGGAATTCACTTTCTTGTAACATTAGAAATTAAGGGAGTGTTTAACAAACTGGATCACAAAATGAAAGAAAAAAATACTCTAATAAATATTTCGTAACTGTTGAAAGTACTGCATTGTATGTTCATAATGTGATGCAATTTGCATAATTTTACAAGACGGGAATAAAGTGTGTCATAACATAACTTACCTAATAAATAAAAAACATATATTTATGAAACATTATATTTTGTCTGAAACACCTTTGCACGGTAAACTAGTGAGTGCAGAGATTCGGAACAGTAAGAAATTAAAAATAACAGATTCTATAATCACATTTCTTTTTTAAATTATATAAATATCAACCTTAAAATTAAGTACGTAGGGTCTAAAGTTGTGTGATTGCTTCTAGAAATTAAGTACAACTTTGCACGATAAAGAATTGTCATTTTGTGAAATGTTTTGTCGATTATATTATTGACATATACATATTATTTACAGTTTTTGAAGTCACATAGTGCTTAGCTTTAGGCTCTGGCATGAGTCAGTTTAATATCTTAAAAAATCTTTAGTAATTACTTTAAAAATAGTTCTACTGTCTATACTTATGTTGATGATTCTGCGTGTTCTTCTTATCTAAATATTGGTTTTAAAATATAAGCAGACAGTTTTTTTTAACTGAACATCAATTAAAATATAATAACTAGGTGTCTGGTCATTTGATATAATGTGAATATTTTTTTTTTATATAAATAATTTAAATGTCGACTTTTACAATACTTCTGCTATGAAGGTACAGACGCCAGCACGTCAAGCTACCCAAAACTGTCAGATTTTCCCAATCAACTTTGAACCTTATGCTTTAGCGATAAAGTTGAAAATCGATTAAAGAAATCTGACAGATTGTAGTAGCTTGATGTGCTGGCGTCTGTACAATAAGCTGCAATAATTGTAGTGGTTTTAGAAACGTATGTGCTACCTCTGAGTGTCCATACAAACCACCGACAGGCGTCGATGACAAGAGGCAACTGCAAGCGTCGCCGCGTCGGCGGCTGGCGCCGACACGCGTCTACGTTTGCAGTTGCCTCTGTCAACGACGCGTGTCGCTCGTGTGTATGCACACTAAATAAGTAGTGTCGATGTCAAAATCATATAATTACTTGATACAGGTAAACTATTGTATTCAAAATTATAACTTAGATCTTAACGAGAAGCATGAAACTAAAGCCACTAAGGGTGAATTTCACCCAACGACACTGAACGCGATCAGAACTTAGCCCAGCAGTGCTATTCTGTAAAAATCTCACCGTGCGAACTTATGTGATGTGAGCGGGAAGTGAGCTCTGTCATTCCCTAATGCTAGGGATTAACACTATTAAGTGCTCACTTCACTTATGATTTCTCGGTGAGATTGTTACAGAATCGACCGGCAGGTTCGCACGGGCGATTTTTTACTGTGGCGATTTTCTTTTCCGCGCGCTTTTTATTCAACTCTCGATATTGAGCCGAGAATCCAACAGAACGCATCCCACGGCGTCAAGAAACCACACTGTTGGATTTCCAACACTCGGCGCTGAGCAAAGCGTTGAATATCCAGTGCTTGGAAAAAAACCCCGCGATAAAAATACATAGACCGCGTGTGTCATTATTTTATTTTCTGTTGAATATTAACACTGACATCTCTTGAGTTTAGTTTAGATGTGGTTGAAATTCGCACTAAATATTTCACAGAGTGCCCTGTGAAATATTTAGTGCGAATTGAAATGATGTTACCAAAAAATGAAGTTACCAATAGTATTCCTAATACATTAAATATATTACAAGGATTATGTACATCGCAAGATTAGCTAACTAACATAACTCGAATGGAAGAACATGTTTACTTACACTAAATAAATGCGCATTAATTCTATATACTTACAACAATAATAATTATACATAATATACTACGTGTGAGTATACAACTTCTTATAATATTGTCTAATCTGACTAAGTCTTTAATAAACGTTATAGGACAAATAAGCGTTGTAATTATTAACAAAAATAAAGATTATAAAAATAATAAATTGTTAGAAAAATAAATGAAAGAATATTCGCAAAAATGGATATCATTTCTACTTACTGATTAAAAAATTGCAATCGTTCAACAGTGTGAAATACTTTTCCTATGTGCCAGTTTAAAAAAGGAACAACTTAACCGTTTGACCAGAGAAGCAGAACGTTTTGATTTTAGCTCAATTCTCAATAATTGATACCGACCTCATAAACTCCACAATCTACCAAGGGGAAGGGGGACAGGGGAGGGTAGCTGCCCCCTGTACTTGGACCAAGAATTCTTTATTTGCCCCCCTAAGGCCAAATGCTGAGTCCGTCCAGTGTGACCACATTAGCTAACAATATGTCAACTATGACCACGACCTTTCGCATAACGACTTAACCGTGGCACGAGTAATCGTTTAATAATCGTTCCAATTGTGGCTCGTTATTGAATTTTATTTTACAGTGCAACTTGAGCAAACAATGTTAGGGCACGGCTAAATTATCGTCTATTATTTTTATTGTTCTATGGAATCCATTTCTATTGTGAACTGTTAAGTTTTTGTTCCTAAAATAAATATTACACAAGATAGTACTCAAACATTTTATACTGAGTGGCGATTAGGTTATGACATTGAATAGTACAGCATTATTCCAAGTTTAATAAAATAATAAAATAAACAACAAGTTTTTGCAAATTGATAGCGTAGAAATTGGCACGAAATAATAACCCTTGATAACAATGATATTGTTGCCAAATAATCACAAATTAAGTTTGATGTTGCTAAATACTAATCCGAAAAAAGGTCCCACGGCTAGAATGCTAAGTATGTTTAAAATATGTAGGTAGGTTTAAATGTGTAGGTTTCAATTAATCTGATAACCTAATCTCACTGTACAAAAAAAAACTTCTAAATGTTTTGGTTCGGGAAATAAAATATTAATTCTATAAGCTGTCTTTTAAGCAAATAGTATTCAAAGCATTTGTTTTTAAACATCTTTATAATAAATTATTAATGCATAATTGTGACATTATGCCTACTATATCTATTTTATCATGAATAAACAAACATTTAATTGATATGGTTAGATTATATGTTTAACAAAAATAGTATTATCAATATCACTGACCGTTTCGTGAATAATATAGCACTGAAAGAAAATTAAAAACATGAATAATAAAAATAAAATTATAAGTAAAAAAAAATATAAATAAAAAATTATAAGTCGCCAGTATCTTATCCGGTAGGTCCTGACACCATAAAAGAAATAAGCCAAATTAGAAAACAAGAAAGAAAGTACTAAAATGGTGTGAGAGCCCGAGGACTGATATAGATATTGACTTTTGTGTCATCTGGTATAGTTTTTGCATTTTAGCATAGCAATAGCGATCATTGACCCACATTTTCAAGCATTTTTTATTTCAAAAACTGAAATAAAGTCCGTTTTAACGTCCTGAATCAATATCCATCCAAACCATCGTGATCTTCAACATGTTCCAATAGCGAAAAACCATACATAGTTTATTGTTTGGGTTCCTACGGAGAGATATTAGGGAAAGAGCAATGACCGCTAATGCCACGCTAAAACACAACAACTACAGACCAATATACATCTACTTATAATTAATATGTTTCGGATTAAATTCGAGACACATTTACTGGATCCTTTCTACGTTCCACAATCAGAGAGAAGTCACATCGGAGAAATTATTTCTAACATATTTTATAATTTATTATCATGTACACAAGTACTTACTTACATTGGTCCAAGGATCAGTAGCATCACCTAGCGGACAAAATCTGCAACATCTGCCTTAAAGATTAAACACACAATAAAATAACAAATTTTTAATTCTATAATTTTTAATGTTATTAAATTGCGCACATTTAATAACATTAAAAATTATAGAATTAAATTGAGATAACAAGTCGTTGGATGGACATAAAAATATCACAATGTTTTTTAAGTAATGTAATAATTAAATATTCAAGGAGTTGATTTCGTCACTGACCGATCAATGGTGAATTAGGAAAATAATATCAATAAAAAAGTATAATATTTTGGGTGTGACGAAATTAGCTCAAGTATTTGTTAAATACAGAAGTAAAAACACAAAATTATATTATTTAATAATTTTCTGAGCGTATTTTGTGCAGTGTTGTGTAAACTAATATTTAAAAAATAGCTCAAACATGAAACCACTAACAGTGCAATATTATAAATACAGTTATTTGTGGAAATTGTGTTTTTACTGGTGTATCTGACTGTACAATTGATTGCGGTTTAGTTTTACAGGTAACTTAAGTAAAACAAAAATAAACAACATTGAATATCATCTGTGTACAAATAAATGTGCATTAAGTAAAAATATATTTCACGTCGAAATATAAATATCGTCAATTTATTTACATAAACTATTATTAACTACGGGGTATTCACTCGACGGTTTTTCGTTCGAATCGCTTTTATTCTTACAAAGGGCTTAGAACGTCCGTGGCATACTTACCTGACCACCATTTTGATTCATTTTCAAAATGGCGGCTACGCATGAAACCTATACAAATCGATAGCTGACATCAATGCAAACAGAAAACATAATATGACCAAACCCCTTGTTGTCACGTTTCCGAGACAATAACGTTAAAAAAAATAAATGGCGCAACAGTAGGTATACCAGGCTCCGTGTAAAAATCTTCAATCCCCTTTATTATAAGATTTAAAAATCATTGCAATACAATGCAAATCTTACAAAATCTTAGCGAAATATGTCTTTTCATATCATAATTTTAGTGTGAGCAATGTAACAAATACATAGTGTCATTGGAAATTAAACCTAAATTCGATAAGTTAAGTAATTAATTCCTATGTTTGTCTATTAAGTATTAAGGCCTACTTTTCTACTTACTAAATTTTAATTTCGTTACCTAAATTTATTAGAAGGCCTAAGTTTAAGACAAGAGCGTCAACGTAGCCCAGAAAATTCAAATTTTCTGACGTTTTTTTGCAATTTTCAGGTGCTAAATATGATTCGCTGCCGTAATAAATATTTATTCATAGAATGTCATTTATACAACTCTTTAATTTCATATAACCCTATATAATAACTATTTCATGAAAACATGACACATAATCAGCCTATAATATTCCCACTGTTGGGACACAGGCCTCCTCTCTGTGAGAGGGAGTGGGCCGTAATCTACCACGCGGGCCCAGTGCGGGTTGGTAGATGTCACATGTCTTCGATTTTTTTTTTTTTTTTGATCTAGGACATGCCGGTTTCCTCACGATGTTTTCCTTCACCGTTTTGACAGCAGTGGTGATGAAATAATTTACACAAAGTAAAGCGCCTGTCTGGGGTCGAACCTACGACCTACAGCTCGTAAGTCGCGGCCGTTACCAGTGGGCCAACACTGCTCTCAACATGACGTTTGAGGCCAATTCTTACTCAAGGAGTTTCATTGCTGATTCTAATGATTATAATTCTATAAAGCCATACTTATTACAATTTCGAACCTGTATGGTTCGGAGAGAAAAATCTTAGAAAAATTACTGTGCTGTCTCATAATCTCAGTGCATTAGAGTGGTAATGGAAAAATTACCATGCTAGCACAGTAAAAATTCTTAAGCTGTACAGTAAAATTTATTGGACAAATAGTGAATTTTTCCCAATCTCACTAAGAAAATTTTGTGTAGATGGTACTTGCACTCACTTTACAATGCCGAGCACAGTAATTTTTCTAAGAATTTTTCTCCGTGTGTGATAATCAACATACGACCAGGAACTAGTCTGCAAATTGCAAAAAAAGTAACTAAATTGGAATTTCGCGGGCTACCTAAACGCATTCCTTTTATGTACCTAATAATATAATATTATCTATCCAGAACACAACGTCGATTGCAGCTTTTGAGCGTGGGCAATATTTGGGGCATACATTCACTCGTGGCAAGTTTGTGGACAAGAAAACTTCATTATTATAATATAAAAAGTGGAACTGTCATTTGTTAACTTCCATTGTAGATTTAATGTTTTTTTTTTTTTTTTTTTTAATAATTTTGAATGTAACCAGACTATCGTTTTAGTTCATATTAAGAACATAATATAATAATAGCATATTGTAGTTTCTCTGCAGGGCTCTTCTATACAGAGAAGGCACGATTTCAGACTTATATTAACTATAAGTCCAGGAGCTGTATTACGAAGTATTAATGCGAAAAAGGGATGGTGCTATCGGTCATGTATAGTTCCGTCTCTCTCTTACACTGGAATCATGATGGCACTAAACGGTCATAATACGGCACCAGGTTTCCTCACGATGTTTTTCCGTCACCGATGTCAGTATATCCAAGATAAATTCAGAAAGTAAATATGAATTTTGACAGGCCTGTTGGTCTAGTGGTCAGTGGCCCTGACTGCTACGCTCAAGGTCGTGGGTTCGATTCCCACCTAGGACAAATGTTTGTGTGATGAGCACGATCATTTGTTCTTTGTCTGGGTGTAATTTATCTATAATATGTATGTATTTAGAAATATATATGTAGGTATGTTTATCAGTTGTCTAGTACTCATAGCACAAGCTCTGCTTAGTTTGGGACTAGATGGCGTTGTGTGAAAGTTGTCGAATATTATTATTATTATTATTATTAATTGAAAAGTCACCTTGGTACTTGCTCAGGTTTGAACCCACAAACTCGTGCATGAGACGAGGCCTTAATCACCGGGCCAACACAACAAGAACAAACTACATGATTTTAACTGACATTGTAAAACATTAGGTCAGTCACTAAGCACAATTTTGTTCGACACCGTTCCGTTGCTTAGTTTGCTTTTTCGTTTTTAATGCCCCGCTCAAATACAGCAACACAAATGACTAATTGTCCTACAATACATTCCCTGTTCGCACATTATTACAACCAATGTCTTTACAAATTAATATACTCTAACTCTGGAATGATCATGATAAAATAATTTAGTAAGAAGAGTATGGACATAATATCGTCAGAAAACTTATTTACTAATTAACAAAAAAATAATATTACTACACAAAATATAATATTTAAGTAGACACAATCTTGCCGACAGATTAGGGAACAAAATATTAAGTTAATACAGCATGACATGTGTCAGAAAGGAGTGTTCATATTTAGGGATGTGGTACAGACCATCAAATTGAACAACTTTCTTCATGGGATCAACATCATAAGCAGCCGTCCCATCCATTGGTCGACCATGGGTCGAGTAGGTAAGTAGTAGGAATAAGGTTTGTATGGGAAAGTCAGCCGAAGGCCATATTAGCCATAGAACCGATGACCGTTGAGGTAGACATGTTCTTGAGTGGAGACCGCGCATCGACGAACGTAAGGTAGGACACCCTCAGGCTAGATGGAGCGACGATCTGCGCAAGGTGGCTTGCGGAGAATTGAGCTGAATGGCGTGCAATTGAACAGGCTTATGTCTTGCAGTGGACTCCCATAAGCTGATGATGATGGGAAAGTTATTAATTTTTTCGCGATTACGATGCTGGTCTCATGAAGGAAGTTGATCTGTTTGATGGCCTGTACCACACTCTTAAATATGACACACCTTTCCGATACACGCTGTATAAAAATACCTCAAAAAGGTACAGTGTGTCCACCCTAACAACAACATACAATAAATTACTCTAAAGCTCATTTAGGCCGTATTTTCTCATAGAAATATATTTGTGCGACATTATTTGCTTCCTTTGCTAACAATTTTCTTTTTACGAAGTTAAAATGTTCTAGAGCGAATTCGTATAGTTCGTTCTCCATCTTCCAGACTGGGGACTGTTGTATTTTGTCTATGGTAAGTAGGTTAGGTTCTATCTTAGAGCTAGTTTGTCTTAGATGAGACTTGTTGCTGTTCATGTAGTACTCGGTGGCTCCCTTGAAGAAGCGAGGTAGTGTAGCTTCTAGTACAGTGATGAAGTCGAGCATTTGTTCCGTTACGCCCACTAGGAGATAGTGGTTGACTAGATTGTGTTTCGCTTGGTCTAAGGCCCATTGGTTGCCGGGTTTCCTAAAATAGAATGATTTTTTAATTATTTTTTTTAGGTTAGGTAAGTCATCATCTGCCTAGCCTTTTCCCAACTATGTTGGGGTCGGCTTCCAGTCTAACTGGATGCAGCTGAATACCAGTATAGGAGTGGACCGTAATCCACCCTTAGAAAGTAGCTGTCTGTGACAAAGTATTATTTTGTTTAACCTTGCACCTTGTTTAATACCTACTTACAGTCATTTCCGTCAGTCAAGATATCTGTGACAGAATTGGACCGATAAAAAGAGCAAAAAAAAACCTTTGTCTTAAATTTCAAAGACAAATCTAATACTGCACATTAATTTTTAGCGTTGATAAAATAACTGAACAAAGGGAGTGTATTGAGATAGATAAGATAACAAAGATATTATTTAACTCCGATTTGTTATCTCGAAAATTCCATGTATCTTTTAGATTCAACTAGCTGCTGGTTATGATTTCTTTTTACCCGTGAATTTGCAATAATAAACCTTATAATTAGGCCAGTAGGTAGAAAAGGACCCACCCTGAGCGTACTCCAGCAGTGTCATTGGTTTCATTTTGACAGTTCAACAACATAGGTACATTGCGTTATTTACGTTGTTGAGCAGACACATTTTTCGAACATATGGAGCGATGGATTAGCAATATGCTTCAAAATGATTCAAATTGAGAGTAATAGTGTGTTACGCAATTAAGGTCACAGCTCATTAGAGCCACCCGGCACCCACTCCGCACCGTATTCTTACTCTACTCTACAGTATTCTTTATATGGACTTGTATGGGTATGCGCTCACTACATCAACTCCGTAGCGACACCGGATCGCCTCGGTCGTAAGCCGTCCACGCGCGGACGGCGGGTGGACCACTCGGTACAACTGGCTGCTCGCATGCTGGCCTTGAGTTGACTGCGCATTGGCAACGCGCGGGTTCCGAGTGGACCTCGTGCTGCCCGCGAATGATTCACGCGAGGACGATACGATGGCGATGCGCCGCTCTCCACCCACCCTTCATTCAATTCACGGTTTGTAAAATTTGAAATTACGAAACACACCTGTAGGTGCCAATTGTTAACAGACTACTCGAAAATTCGTGGCCTAAGCGACGTCCACTCGTTGACCGCACGGGGTCCACTGGTTGACGACGCGAGGTCCACTGTTTGACCGCGCGACGTTTATTGGTGATAACGCGGCGTCGACCCGTGCACCACCTGTCGACAACGAGTAGACGCCGTGCGACGAGGCGGTGCGGGGTGGGTGCCGGGTGGCTCTAATGAGCTGTGACCTTTAGGGTGCGGGACGCACGACTACCTGTTTGGGCCCTTTCCCACGGCTCGATCCCGTTTTTTGCAGGTAGGGTTTTTTGCAGGATCCTGTTTAGTAGTGTACGTGTTTAAATATATGTATTCACTCAAGCATCCGGGATGCAGTATCCGGCAAACCGGATGCTTGTGTGAATATGTATATTTAAACACGTACACCACTAAACGGGATCCTGCAAAAAACCGTACCTGCAAAAAACGGGATCTTGCCGTGTGTAAGGGCCCTTAGATGTGTACGTAGACACAAAAAAAAATTGTTTATTTGCAGCTTCAAATAAAAACATGGCCTAAAATAGACTTAAGATAAGTAGAGTTGTAAGTTAGAGTTGCAGCCAATACGCTAACTTAATATCTTGTAATCATAGGTATCACCCTCGTTAACAATTGGGTAGCTGCATGATATTGAATACTATATATTCTAGTAGATAATATATCCACACATGTAATACAATAATAGAATTCGAAATCAAATTTGAAATCGGTCGAAAAATAAAAAACTTATAACTTATAGAAACTTTTTGTCTAACTCTTTTTCGCAAAACGAAGTTTTGCATGTAATTTATATGGCGATACTGAACTATGACGTCACAATTCAGTATTTCCCTCTCTGTCTAATTGAGAGTTTTGAACGCTTTGAAATCTTTTCAATTTTTAAAAATATTAAAAAACTGTTTATACCAAGCTATTAGTGAGGTAAAAAAGCTTCAATTTAAATAATAAAAAAAAATTAGTCAACTCGCGGATTATAGCCGATTATCAATGACGACGTTCGTACAACTTTGCACGTCATGGTATAGTACAGGGTGTCCCGTAAATAAGTTACCCAGCTCACCGGATTTTCAACAACTAAGTACTTTGAATAGTTTTAAAGAAACCGTTATAGTAACCAAGATATTTTTGTATCGAATTTTATTTTTCTTTACATAAAGTGTAGGGCACTAAAGTCAAAATAGCTTTGTCTTTGACATAAGTACCAGCTCTTTCAGATGACTTTTGAAAATATCGACTATTAGTTTGTTTTGTTGCAAGTGAACGCGCCGTCAATGTTTTCATTGAGCGATAGTCTGTCTAAAGACAGTCTTAACTCATATCAGAAGAGTTTTAAAATGATTTTTTTAAAGATACATACCAGCACTCGGCGGCATGCCCACAAAAGAAGGGTACTTGCAGCCACATGTTATTGGGGTCGCAGTCTGCCTGACCCCTCTCCACACACTCGTCGAACGTCTGTGAATTGATAACAGAACATTATCTATCCTCCCTAGGTACTGTATTAGGAATTACGTCATGACTTAGGTCATTGCGAAGATAATAGATAATAAGTTATTTAAGGCATATTATATGGGTTACTAGCTGCGCGCCGCGGTTTCACCCGCATAAGTCTCGATCCCGTGGGAATATCGGGATAAAACGTATCCTATAACCTAATCCAGGTCATGTTCTACCCATGTGGCAAATTTCATCCAAATCCGTTCAGCCGTTTTAGCGTGAAAGCGTAACAAACAAACATACAAAAAACCGAATCTTTTCTCTTTATAGTTTCATTTTAATTGCACACGGAGTCCACGTGGTGGATTATGGCCCACTCACAGAGAGGAGGCTTATGTCCCAGCAGTATGACGTATACTGTATGTCTAGATCTAGGTTTTTTTTTTACTGTAAGATTTCGTTCATTTATTTTGTGTGGTCTACGTTAGGTTCAGCTCCTAGTCTTACAGGATACAGCTGAATACCAGTATTTTACATGGAGCGACTGCCTATTACTCTGTAACTCATCATCATCTGCCTAGTCTTTTCTCAACTATGTTGGGGTCGGCTTCCGGTCTAACCGGATGCAGCAGAATACCAGTATTTTACATGGAGCGACTGCCTATCTGACCTCCACAACCCAGTTACTGGGTAATAAGATACCACTTGGTAAGACTGGTCGTCAGACTTTCGGGCTACTGACGACCCGTAACGACTGTCAATGATCCACGAATGACAGCCGGAACCAACGGCTTAACGTGCTTTCCGAGGCACGGAGGGTCTTGGTATGTGAAGATGGTCACCCATCCACGGACCAACCGCGGCAAGCGTAGCTTAACCTGATCGATCGACCCGTGCGGCTGTTATTACTTAACCACAAGCCCCTCGCCTATTACTCAGTAACTAATTAGCAAAAATAAATAATAATTCGTGATTGTGAGAGTATGTTTTAGCCCTCTCAATTTACTGTTGATAAAGTTGTAGAAATTTAGATTAGATTTAATTAATCCTCTCGTTAGCCTCAAGGTTAGTTATAGTAAAAAACTATGATACGGGATTTGTTTTTGTTGAGGAAAATAGCAAAATCGTTATTTTATTTAAAACTAGCTGCGTCTCGCGGATTCAGCCACATAAGTCTCGATCCCGTGAGAATATCGGGATAAAAGTATCCTATGTTCTAATCCAGGTCATGGTATACCCATTTTCGAAATTTCATCCAAATCCGTTCAGACATTTTAGCGTGTAAGCGTAACAAACAAACATACAAAGAAACATTTTTTTTTTCTCTTTATAATATTAGTTTACCAATACAAGGTGGGAAATCGCCAGATTTTGTCACATGCATCCGTCAAGGATTATAGGGTATTCTACTCGTCATACGAAACAATTTTCGCTATAAAACTAATTTCTGATTGATGAAAAAAAAATATAATATAATAAATGATATTATAAATTTTATAAATTATATTATTTCAATGCATGAATGAAAAACGTTTTTCTTTTCGGGTGTCTAATTTGACACCCTGTGACCTGTATAAGTTTGTCAATAGGTTAGATTTAATAGATTTAAAATCAAACTGCATTTACTTAAACTATTTTTCTCTTGGCTATTCTTACCAGAATTTTATTTTTAGTTATTTTTAAAAACTAATATAAAATAACTCACCATTTTATCACCATGTTTTTTCCGCACCAAGTGTGGTCTATAATTGTCACCATTTCTTAAGAAATAATAGTATGACACTAGTCTATCGAGGGGTTTCCTTACTAAGTTAATAAATATAGGCTTTGTTGTGGCTCCCAACCTGGAAAAAGATAAATTTTTCAATTTAGTTTTAATTCAAATCTTTTCTAAAAATGTTAATCAATCTTTGGATAAAAATCTCTATGAAATCTGATGGTAACTTGAAATTGAATGTGGCTTGGATTCTAAAGTTTTTCCATCTCATTACAAAACAACTTCTAACTTTAATCCAAGCCCAAACCTTCGAGCCTATTATATTTTGTCTTTAATGTAATTACGAATTGCCATAAAATGTGGCAATGCTGCCAGTCTTTTAGGCACTTTTCCTGCTGACAGTGATGTGGAAAAATTTCTTGATGTCCTATGACTATTTCCCATCCTTTGTATACAACGTGTCCCAGAAATCAACGTCAAGCCGAAAACGGGCAATAGGCCAAGTCGTGACAGCTATTAGAAAAATATAAAAAAAAATCTTGGTCATGTACTTTTCGAATTATAAGCATTCAAAAATAAATCTCAAAAAGTGATACCCTGTGATGGTTTTTCAAGTCCTGTGACTACATTATTAACATTTCGGTAGTTTTTTTCTCTGTGATGTAACCATGAATAACCCTTCTGTAAATTACAGTTAAAAGTAAAACGTAACTGCCTCAGTTCTAAATTAAATGTTAGATTTTTGCCCAATATTGAATTCAAAATAATGACATCACCCAACTTTAACCGACTGTACTGAAAAAAAAATCTACTACACTATTTTGGCAAGTAACTTTAAAAGATGGCGCGTTTAGTCAGAATTCCAAAATGGTATAACACATACTAATTGCTACTTCTTAATTGAGAAAAAACATTTTTTTTTTTATGAAGCCGTATTTCATAAAAGTTCGATTGAGACGAAGAGTGACGTTATTTTGACTAGTGTGAGCGAGAAAGATTCATTTTAGCTAATGTGAGGTGACGCTACTTTGACAAGTGGGAGCGAGATAGATAGTGACGCTACTTTTATCTAACTAAGAGGGAGACGGATTGACACATCATTTCATATGTGTGAGTGAAACAGATAGAGACGCTACTCTGGCTAAACAGGGATGCGTCGGCAAATTGTGCAATACTGCAGTACGTTACGCTCTTTCGTTGACTGCACATCTTTTTGTATTCGTATTGACTTCGTACTTACAACTGTGGCTTTGTTTATTGGACTTGATTTGCATTGTAATTTGGATTTATCTGCACCGTTTCTGACAACCCCGGACTTGTTTTAATCGCAACCCCGTGTTTGTGTGGTGTTTTATCATGCCATCTCGATACACCGCACAGGAATACGCCAACATGCATCTCATTTATGGAGAATGCTTATGCAACGCCAATGCCGCAGCAAGAGTGTATCGTGAGAGATACCCGAATGCTGAGCGTCATCCCGATCATCGAGTATTTATTAATGTGCATCGGTCATTATCAGAGGGTCGATTTCCTAGCCAAATGGTTAGCGAGGGAAGACCCGTTATGCCCTACGAAGCCGAAGTCTTGCAAGCAGTTGAAGAAGACAGAAGTATCTCAGTACGTGGAATTGAACAGAGCATAGGAGTCGCCAAAAGTACTGCACATCGTATTTTAAAAAAGAACGAGTTTCACCCATACCATGTACGACGAGTACAAAGTCTGCTACCCCGAGACTACCCAGAGAGAGTACGATTTTGTCGAACGATGTTGCAGAGGCACCGAGAGGACCCGCGATTCTTTGAAAAAATTCTATGGTCCGATGAATCAACATTTAAAAAGGACGGTTACATGAACCTCCACAATTTGCACGAATGGCACGTGGAAAATCCAAATTTGATGCGGGAAGATAGATCTCAGTACCAGTTTAAAGTAAATATGTGGACGGGAATTTTGAATGGTAAAGTTATTGGTCCAATCGAGCTGCCGGAGAATTTAAATGCCCAGGGTTATTTGAACTTCTTACAGAACCAATTACCAGAATTATTGGAAGAAGTGCCACTGAACATTTACGGCAGCATGTGGTATCAACAAGATGGCTGCCCAGCGCATTATGCTCTCACTGTACGAGAGTTTCTCAATCGAGAATACCCCGATAGGTGGATTGGGCGGGGTGGTACAATTTCGTGGCCTGCCCGTTCACCCGATTTAAACCCCATAGATTTTTTTTACTGGGGTACGATAAAGGATAAAGTGTACTCTAAACCAATTCAAGATTTAGACGAGCTGCGCCAAAGAATTGCAGAAGCCGCTGAATACATCAACTCAAGAAGATACGCCCGTCTTATTACGCGATCATTTTTAAAGAGATGTAGAACTTGCATTGCAGCTGAAGGAAAACAGTTTGAACATTTGTTATAAAACTTCGTAAATCTGATTTAATAAAATTTATAATAAAAGAAATCCAACGACTGAATTTTATTTCAAATGCACCTAAAACCAACAATGTACTTTTTTTCCTCAATTAAGAAGTAGCAATTAGTATGTGTTATACCATTTTGGAATCCTGACTAAACGCGCCATCTTTTAAAGTTACTTTCCAAAATAGTGTAGTAGATTTTTTTTTCAGTACAGTCGGTTAAAGTTGGGTGATGTCATTATTTTGAATTCAATATTGGGCAAAAATCTAACATTTAATTTAAAACTGAGGCAGTTACGTTTTAACTTTTAACTGTAATTTACAGAAGGGTTATTCATGGTTAGATCACAGAGAAAAAAACTACCGAAATGTTAATAATGTAGTCACAGGACTTGAAAAATCATCACAGGGTGTCACTTTTTGAGATTTATTTTTGAATGCTTATAATTCGAAAAGTACATGACCAAGATTTTTTTTTATATTTTTCTAATAGCTGTCACGACTTGGCCTATTGCCCGTTTTCGGCTTGACGTTGATTTCTGGGACACGTTGTATACGGTCAACTGTGGCATCTTTACTTTCCTTGAGCAACTTTACCCATGAGTACCAAAAATCGACTACCAAAGATCCAAGAATGACAGCCGGGACCTACGGCTTAACATGCTTTACGAGGCACGGAGGGGTCTTGGTATGTAAAGATGGTCACCCATCCATGGACCAATCGACCTGTACGGCTTTTAAATCGATCATTCAACTGTGTGTTACTGAGAGGTAATGTCGGTATTAAGGTATGGTTGTACAACTTACGTAGAATTACAAACATGTAGCATAGATCTTAATGTTTAACACTAACATGGAAATGGTATGTGCTCTTGAATACAAATGAATCCTACTTTACTACAAAAGCAGTAAATACGTATATGCTATGTATGCTTATTATATTTATACTAGCTGTGTCTGTGACTTTGTTCACATGCATGTTTGGAAAACAAATTGGATTTTAATTTTTTTGTGCAGAACCCTAATTCTTTTTCTAAAATAAGTTACTTATAACATCGGCTATCTGCCAGTGAAAGTCCCTGAAAATTGGTAGAGCCATTTCGAAGATTAGCGGGAACAAACATACAAAGAGAAAAAAAAAATAGTTTTTTTTGTTATAAGTAGGTAACTACCATATGCATTTAGAAATTTGAATTTTCATATGCATTTAGTAAAAAGCTGTTCTTTTGACATTACAAACAGACACTTCAATTTAATTTATTTGTATGAAAGTATGTATAGATTTAATTTGTGTTATAAAGTGACATATTCTAGTCTGAAGGGTTATAATTGTGAATGAAATAAATAATATTAAATAAAGTTATCATGGAACACAATCAATATGAAGTATGTACTACAGAATAATAATTGATGATTATTACAACATACAGCCGGTTGATTCTGGAAATATCTCACTGTGATAACTAAGGTGAAGTGAGCTCAGAGTGAGCTGTGAGTCATGCTGATGCTAGGGATTGACACTATTGACGACTCACTCCACGCTCACTTCACCCAAGTTTTCATGGTGAGATGGTTACAGAATCACACTGCTGTACCATAATTATATGTGTGGTTTACTGAGAAGGCATTACACGGTAGGATTTTCCTCATCCATGAAAGGAAATCATGGTTCTATGCTAAGGAAAACTACTGAATGTTGCAAAATTTCCAGATTCCCAAGTATCCTGAGGTTTTTAGAAGTTTCTTAGATTATTTTTGTTTGAAGAAATGGAAGAGGAGAAAAGTCAAAGATTCATAGCGAAGGAAACCGGTTTCTAGTGACTTAAAATGAATTCCTACTCACCGATCAAAGTTAAGGAAAGCCATATGACCATGATACAGTGCTGGTTTCACCTCATCCCACTTGGAGACGTTCTGAGCAAACTTATACTGATTGTTCAGTGACATGATATGTCTGTTGGCAGTTATGTTGATATGTAACACTTTGAAGTTGTTCTTCTTACACAAGTCATACGCTACACCCACGAAACTCGTTGATCCCGTCTTCGGGACCCTGTTGTATATAACCACAGTATCGTCATCACTTCTTTCTAAGCTTTTCGGAAAAAACTGGCGAGATTCCGAGTGACTCTGTACGAACCTAAATTCTGAAAATTAAACAACAAATTCATACACCAAATTCCACTATAATCATTTTAAACACACCACAGATATTCCAGCTTACCTAGTTTTCGATAATTATCCTCTAAACGGGCGATTTCTGATTGAAAATAGAGGACAATAACAACAATAGTGCAGAGGCAAGAAAACAGACATAGTTTGTTTACGTTGAACATATCGGTATGCGCCCCGGACCGTGCAACTTCACGCCGAAATCAGCACTGGCATAATTAACTCGCGTACATTATAAATAAACATTATTTGGGACACATAAAATGAAAAATAGTTTCTCGGACGACAAACGCCATGTAATAACATTCCATCACTTCATTAGAAATTTGTTAATATTGAACATTCTTTGTACTGTTCTCTTTCATTTTCGAATGTGATAGAAAAGAACAACACTATATGTAATGCTATTGATTGTAAACGCGAGTAAACGCAACTCAGGCATATTATGTCAACATTGGTATGTCACAAATACAAAGTTTAATTTGCAGTTGTAAAAAATATTACGTTAAGTAAATATTCCGCATTTTTACCTTTTTCAAACGCAAAACAAATTGATGGAATTTTAAGCTGTTCGACACTGACAGGAGAAACGTTTTATTTCGTGTCATAAAAACTTTATCCTGCGTGAAATATGATTACTACATAGCTCTATTTATAAAAATGTAATAATGCTACATATCGTGAATGCATCAATTAAAGCAATAAAGTAATGGAACGTAGCAATCTTTCAAGATTTCTTCTAACGAATTTATAAAGAACACCGAACGCACCTCACCTACCTGACCTACCTCGTCTTATTCTTAAGGGGACTGGCAGAAACACTGGAATTCTACGTGAAGGTCAGGAAGGATCGAATCCAAAGACATAAGTTTGCGTTAAAGCAACTTTCCTGTTTAAAAAATCGTAAGTTAGTTCCCAAGAGAGACAAAAGGGCAACGCTGGCTACCTACAAGGTGTCGCCACGTGGTCAGTAGATACCAAAACCAACTACATAGTTGTTATGGAAATCAACATGAAAGAAGAGATGACGAAGTAATTCAAAGCGTATCGTATCAATATTATTGTTATAGGCTTACACCGCAGTTCCGTGTGAGTTTTCAGTAAATACCTAGGTAACTCATAATGCATTTACCGGCCTACCGCACGAGAATCAATGCGACATGGCAGTCGAGTCTAATTAAAATTGAGCCAATATTGTATTCAATACCACCATTGTGTGCTGTTTCTAGGAAGGTCCGAAAGAAGGTAGGTTAGGTACCTTCTCCTAACTTCCTTGGGTGGCATGAGACATGAGTCAACACACAGACACACACACATATTTTTTTCAGACAGGTGCACATTTGCGTAACCATTGACATTGACGGCGCCTTTTTGTCGGAGCAGTACGGACTATTTTCTTAGTGCAAGTGTTACCACTGATATGCAGCTGACTGTACCTACTAAAAGAGACTCCCTCGTTAATTTTAATGGCCGTAAGCGGGACTGCTGGGCTTTGGTTCGATTCCAAGGAGACATACATTTTAGCTTCGTCCGTCATCGTAGCAGTCCGGAATCTGGATTTTTGGAGCCGAAGAGTGGGTAAGTACTTAAATTCATTAAAATTTTGTATGATCGACGATTACGAATGTCAAAAGAATACCTAATTACTTGATTTTAAAGAATAATCTCTAAAATATATATTTTTTATTTTTTTTTATTTTAAGGGCTTCATCGCTGAGCGATAACGTCGCCCTGTGACATCAGCACAATCAACTAAACCTAAAAACAGATCATTCTTATTTTAAAACAAAGAATGCCGGTTTGTACAACATCTTAGCTTGTACCGATAAAGGATATGCCAGGATAGCATTACACTCTCCAATATCATACATATTTATAGAGCCAAGTAAATTATATCTCAAAGCCCCATTCCGCACACACTCCATCAAAACATATTGCACATCTTCGACTATCTCTAATATGAAAACTTAATTAGTTATCGACAACACGCTATAGCTTCACCTTTGCCTAATCATTCGTGGAAAAAAGGTGTGATATTTTAATATTATGTTATTTATTTAGAGAATAATTTTATTGCCCACGGCCGAAACATGATAGAAGATAGCGTGTGATCAATTTATTTGTATAGAAATAGGTATTCCAAGGTGAATCCTTCATACATATCTAACACCTCAGTTCACCTCAGTCTCCAATGGCGCTTCGCCCCACGCAGCCGGGTGCGCGCGCAAAATAGCGCTGACATTAGTTTTCCCGCCAAATGTGGGTCACCGATCGGTCGCGTTCCAATTATTGCGCAAATGAATGATAACGTTCAAAACTTTACTAAAACTGTTTGTTATTCTTATTTGAATGTATGCCGCGATGTCACATCTTTGGTAATTTACGATTTGTTATTTCTTAATTTTTTTTACAATATAAAATCAAGGCTGCTCACGGGATGAATAAAATAAAGACATGGTAATATTTCTTCTTTAGATAAAATCATACTTTTCTCTAAAGTAATCAAAATAAATAAGTATTTTAGTACTTACCCAATAGATAATCTACTTTAGTGCCAGTTTTCTTGTAATAAAAAAAAACAGTCTCAATTCGCGTACCTACCTATATTATGTAAGTTTAATTTAATTATGCCGGAAAGGGGCCAACCAGTATCCTCAATGAAAACTGAACCTTGCAACATCCTAATAAGGTTTTATACCAAAAATAGTATTAAGTGTGCATTGGGTCATACAAATGAGCAGTTTATTGGTTCCTTTTCCGGTCATAATGCGATCTCGATTGAGTTTGCACGTGCTCTAAGCAATGTATCGATTGGTGCTATTAATGATTCGGTGTTACATTTCGATAATAAACATCATGTGGAGCTGAACGATTGAGTTAAAGGGGGTTGAGTATTAATTTCGCTTTAATTTGTAGACTTGGTCGATAATTCGATACTCTTGTAGAAGTGCTTTTTTGGCTTCTGCTAAACAGACAAAACCATATTTTTTAAATCCTTTGGATAAAATTCGCGCCACGCCAAGCGCTTGTAGAAAAAAAAGTATTAAAAAGTATTTAATCAAAATAGTTCGATCAAGATAATCCCTTTATCTTGGTGACTGCTCCGTTAGTCTCGTGCAAGCTACCATCTGGATGGTAAGAAGATACGTAGGTAACTATTTATACGTGTTTTAATCCAAAAGGTAAATTATTTCCAATATCATCCTTCATTTACTGAAATCTATTAATAAACCAAATACCCTTGGCTTCCTTTCATAACCGGCAGTTGCAATCACGCGTGATGCATGTCCCGTCTAATTTCCTCGCTGAGGGATGAGGCTCGTAACTAAAAGTTATTTCTGTTCAACCACCCCTGCCATTTCTCATTTCCTTTGCTTTTTAATTGATTTTTACGAGTATGTGGTTTCATAGATTAGATAGGGTTTGTGCGTAAATACTTAAAACAATTGTGTAACATGATAGTTGATTGTGTGTTACTTCTTACCTACTTGAATACTACCCCACCTCGTACTATTTATTATACCTAGGTAGAATAGTCCTCCAGACCAAATTCTGGCCATTACTGTACAGGCGCTGTCAATATCAAATGAATTGCCACCACAGGGATTTTTTAATCAGAAGCACTGGTAGGATCCACTTGAGATCTGTTCACTTGAATATGAGTAGGTAAGCGATAGGATTAATTGTATATTCCAGGTTGGACAAGGGAGGGACACACCAATGAGGTTAACTTTCAAAGCGAACACTGCATAATCCCCTTACTTAATGATTCTCGCAATACATCAGCTTAGGTAATCCCTGGCTCACCGTATTTGTTAATTTGCTCTCACTCTCAGCTGTAACCGCAATTCTGCAATATTTTGCTTTTGTGATTGCCACTGATTCCTAAAAGCAACTGCTCTTCGTGGGCCTAATCCCCAGTGAACATTCGTTGGTTATCCATTGAAGACTTTGTTAGCCCATCTATCAGGACATTAGAACACAGCAAGGATTAGACGCATTACTTCGTTACATATGTTACGTACGTTTGTCCCGTACATGTGCCAGTCGGATATCACACGTCTTGCCGGGCGCACGTTTATTTATAACAACGCCCTTCACGTTCGGGACGCTTTCGAAATATAGATCAAGTTTACAATCACTGTTATTTTAATACAAAACTTAGAGAAACAATCGCAGAATAAGATAACAAATTGATTTTTGAATAACGTTCTTTCGTAATAAAAAGTCGCGTTCGAATTGAAACAATTATTTACTCAAATTGCTAAAAAAAATGGAAGTGGACCGTATTCTGTACATCTTCGGCAGCTTTACGCGCAAGAAGCAGGACAAGAGAAAATCTTTGGAGCAGCTTTCCCTAAGTGCTGGGAACAGTCCTCTCCACACCAAGGGAACTCGTCGTCCAGTCAGCCAGAATCTGAACGTGGCTCCAAGAACTTCAGCATACAATGACGGGAGAAAGAGTAAGGTGAAGGAGTGGGACTGCGGGATTTGTAAGAAGGAGTTAGTGGAGCCGAGACTTTTGGGATGCCTGCATAACTTCTGCACCAGATGTCTTCAAGGCCTGCATCAGGAAGGCGAAGCGGAGGTGTGGAGTGAAGTTGACGGTGGTAAGATTATTTCTCTACATTATGCCTAGGCTTAAATAATTTATACTACACCTGCTTGGAAAGTACCTTGATACTTTATCAAATTTACGGTAGAAAGTACGTCATTGCATATCGAACAAATATGCGGGGAGAAAACGCATCTGAGCGGGAGAGAAAAGTGTATGAAAATCCATTTCTTACGTGGTTTTTCTTTTTTAATTTTGGGTAAGACTATGCGCCGGTAACCTAAATATCAAAAGCCAAAAAGTTTTTACGGTGAGTTTTTATCTCCAAGTTCGCAAAATGACACTGGCCACTAGCTGTGTGTTGGATGGTGTCGGGCTGGCAGTGCGACCCTGCGGCGGCAGGATAAACAATTTGAAAAAAGAACATGTGAAAATTGCAGACGCCATTGGCGCCATTTCCAATTTGTGTGTTGTTTGAGGATTCAGTTTTCGTAGAAAGTAAAATAAAGATTTCGTTTTTTATTTTCCTCGTAGGTGTAGTATAAAGCACTATGTATCACTCGAGAGAAAGTGCGATTCCCGATCTCGGGGGTTTTAAAGCCCTCGCCTACGGCTCGGGCTTCAAACGACACCCTCGACGGTAATCGGTCACTTTCTCCTCTCGGTGAACAATGTACTATTCTTACCTTCCTCTATCAAAGGTTAGAGCGTTCTTGGAGTATTGAAAATATTGCATGCGTTTTTTTTATATTTCTTTCTCCATGTCTAGCGATAGTAAGAGCAATCCAAACGATTGTAGACTTGATCTAGATGTTATGGAAGATTAGCTTGTATGCTTGCTCCAAGGCTAGAGCCGCCGGTCGATTCTGTAAAAATCTCACCGTGAAATCATAAGTGAAGTGAGCACTTAATAGTGTTAATCCCTAGCGAATGACAGCTCACTCCACGCTTTCACCCAAGCTTTCACGATGAGATGGTTACAGCATCGCACGGCAGGTTTGACTGTCCAAGGTGATCGGGGGAAACTCATTCGGACAGTTGCTATTATTGAGGCCTTAATACTAGATTTATTGCTTGATCCACCCCATCTGCTCCTCTGCCGCCCTAAAACGAGAGCAGTGGTGGCTCAGTAGTAATGGCCGCGACTTACAAGTAAAATGGTCGTAGGTTCGAACCCAGACAGGCTCTTTATTTTGTGCAAACGCATTATATCACCACTGCTTTCAAAACGGTAAAGAAAAACATCGTGAAGAAACCGGCATATACTAGGACCAAAATTCCCGCACTGGGCCCGCGTGGTGGTGGCCCTCTCACAGAGAGGAGGACTGTATCGAAGCAGTGGGAACGTTATAGGCTGATTTATGATTATACTCATTCTTATGCCGGGGCCCGTGGCTAAAGGGCTAAGAGGGGCCCGTGGCTAAAGGGCTAAGAGGGGCCCGTGGCTAAAGGGCTAAGAGGGGCCCGTGGCTAAAGGGCTAAGAGGGGCCCGTGGCTAAAGGGCTAAGAGGGGCCCGTGGCTAAAAGGCTAGGAGGGGCCCGTGGCTAAATGGCTAAGAGGGGCCCGTGGCTAAATAATAACAGTTGCACAGGTCGATCGATCAGGTTAAGCTACGCTTGCTGCGGTTGGTCTGTGGATGGGTGACCATCTTCACATAACGAGACTCCTCCGTGTCTCGGAAAGCACGTTAAGCCGTTGGTCCCGGATGTCATTCCTGGATCTTTGACAGTCGTTACGGGTAGTCAGAAGCCCGAAAGTCTGACAACCAGTCTTACCAAGGAGTATCGTATTACCCAGTAACTGGGTTGTGGAGGTCAGATAGGCAGTCGCTCCATGTGAAATACTGGTATTCAGCTGCATCCAGTTAGACTGGAAGCCGACCCCAACCTAGTTGGGAAAAGGCTAGGCAGATGCTGATACTAATTCTTATGCCCGATGCCGGGCCCATCTGGTCCTTTGCTGCCCTAAAACCTCTAGGACCATCGCCACAGTGCAGTCTTTAATTTTATTTTGCATACAAGTTCAATTGAACGTCTCACGTTTGGCACACATGCCAAAGTTTTGTGCGAACTTGATTGATCTTTTATGATGTAGCACGCGACCAATGCTTTTGTTATGTAGACACAGGTTCTCAACCTTTAACCTAATTAACTACAAAGCGCCCACCAATAAATGTCATACAGAAATAGAGTTATACGGTGTTTGATCCATTTTCTGGAGTCAATATGATTTGAAAACTGCTGTGTTCTACATATTTAGGAACATTAAAGCTATAATAAAGTCAATGTGTTAGAAAGTAATTGCCAGGGCAGTATATAGGGAGATAGGGCGGCTGCGAAAAAAATTAAAGATATATAGGGTGACTGGTAATTAGTGATCGATACTTAAACACATGATTCTACTCATGACAACAAACAACTTTTACTATGGGACCAAACCTGAAATCGTGAAAAAAAATCAGCTGTTCCCTACATTTTGACGACTCGTACGAACATAAATGTAGGGAACAGCTGATTTTTTTTTCGCGATTTCGGATTTGGTCCGATAGTAACAGTTGTTTGTTGTCATGAGTAGAATCATGTGTTTAAGTATCGATCACTAATTACCAGTCACCCTATATATGCGATGTCTAATCACATGAGTAAAAGTATAATTAAGTATGAAGGTGTTTATCTGTCATAAGGCTGATGGTGTTTATCGATATAATTGGGTACCTACACTACCTACTAGGTTCTAAAGTTGAGAGACGTTTAAATGTCAAAAATACAGCGTGGTTTTTTTTTACCGGCTCCAAATTTTTTTACCGGCTTCAAATTTTTACAGGATGTTCCACTCATGAATATGAATAACTTTCATTATGGAACCAACTCTGAGAACACGAAAAAACAATCAGCTGTTTCATACATTTTGGTCAACTAGATATTGAACTTTTGTATTAAACAGCTGATTTTGTTTTCGTGATTTCAGAGTTGGTCTCATAGTCAAAGTTGTTCATATTCATGAGTAGAACAGCCTGTAAAAATTTGGAGCCTGAAAAAAAAAACATCCAGTATATGACTAAACAGTAACTTTAAGCAACGTTTATAAATAAACTCCTAAGTCTATACGCATTAAATAACCCCCTGAGTACTCGATCAGCTAAAAGAAGGATATTCAGAAGTTGCAATAGACATTTATTTGGTTTTTCAGGTGCTACAATGTCATCCATCATAGATCGTTTCGGTTTTATTAGTCATGAAAAGCAAGGTTTCGAAACCGTAGAAAATCCTTCGATTATATAAAGATTTTTTGTTGTCTTTATTTCATACCTTTTCATAAACAATCGTGCTCGTTAAACTGTTAACGCTCCCTAATAATAAAATATTTCGAAGATCTATTCTTTTAAACTACCACATCTTTTATATCCCACATAGCAGTAGGCTATTAAATAACCATTACTTTGAGGACGTCTGTTTAACTGACCACTTAAAAAAAAACCTTTATATATAAGTTTTCCCTTTAAAAAACTTCTCACCGTACATTTTTGGGAGGCCAGTTTGTATTGGTTTATTATGAACGTTAATAAAACGATCTCTTAATGGTTTTGCTGTTAGTTAAGTACGGTGCATCTGAAGAAGCTATCAATGCAGTAATATCCCATTAATGGGTCAATACGAACAGGTCGATCTATTCGCTAGTAAATGTCTATGTGTATTCTATTCGGCGCGTTACGAGTTGGCTAAATAGGTTTATCACGTATGTGTTCTGCCAATGTAAATCTACAAAGAAAATGTATTGTGCAGATTGCTCTGAACGTTAAGCCGTTGTTCCCGGCTGTCATTCGTGGATCTTTGACAGTCGTTACGGGTCGTCAGAAGCCCGAAAGTCTGACAACCAGTCTTACCAAGGGGTAACCCAGTAACTGGGTTGTGGAGATCAGATAGGCAGTCGCTCCATGTAAAATACTGGAACGCAGAACCCAAATGGTTAGGAAAAGGCTAAGCAGATGATGAGATTGCTCTGAATGTAAACGCTGAATGCCAAGGTATACACGACCAAAATGGGGTTACGTCCCTATACCAAAAGTTTTCTTCTTCTCGCTACCAGTTCCATCTTCAAGAAATGATAATAGGCACATGTCAACAATCTTAGAATTATGTAGACGTTGGATGAATTTATAGCGAATTTTCGATCATCTGCTCGAAGAAGAGATTAGCAGAAGGAAAAATAAGTTCAACTGCTCATGCCTATAAAAACAGCAAGGATTTCTATTACACGCACATCATGATGACAAATTATATTATATGTAGGTAGTATCTTCCCACCTATTCAACATAAATCCATTACAAAATCACCATAAAAAACGCATTCATGCTTTTACCAACCATGCCCAAAATTCGACATTGTTGCCCCATTTTACACACATGGGTACATAGTCACAATGTACAGTGTATTAAAGACCACTCGTGCTTGAAGTACGTTCGGACGATGGGAAGCCACACAATGGTCAGACTCCTGACCTAGCTGTGTAATCCCATCATTGTCATCGAACGGCTGCTTTTATGTCAAGTAGAATGTGTCAGCTTGTACTTTTAGGCACTCGATGATATTATAGAGGCACCAGCTTGCCTAAAAAAAAAAAACAGGAAGACAATTATGTTATCTGGGACACGCCAAGAAAAAAAAAATAGAACTTCCAGAAATTCCATGTTGTAATTTTATACCTCAAAACTGTCTTTGACTTGGGTGCCCCGTCTTCTCAGATTATTTAATGCAGTATCTGAGACTTTGACGAGCCATTACGGATTGTTAATTATTCAATGCTACAGATAACAGCCTATGAGCCTACCCTTATCAGATAGTATGGGACGTGAACTAAACAGGTATTTCGCCAGACCTACACGGTAGGTCTGTACATCTCTGCGTTCACCTCCAAGGAATACAGCAGTGCTATTCTGTAAAAATCTCACCGTGAGAACTTAGGTGAAGTGAGCGGGAAGTGAGCTGTCATTAGGGATTAACGCTATGACACTGCTCACTTCAAGCTCACTTCACTTATGATTTCACGGTGAGATTTTTACAGAATCGACCGGCTGCGGCGTGCCATTTTATGGAGGGTCCACACGATACAGACTTCATAAAGACTTCTATTGAATTTTGTCTGTGCAACAAAGCATTAGAGAGAAATGTCGGTGCGTTAGAAAAGTCGTAATAACAAAAAATTCGAAGATCCGAAAGTACACGACTCATAATGCTCATCACTTCACTACAACATAGTATAAAACAAAGTCGCTTCCCTGTCTGTCTGTCCCTATATATGCTTAGATCTTTAAAACTCCGCAACGGATTTTGATGCGGTTTTTTTTAATAGATAGAGTGATTCAAGAGGAAGGTTTATATGTATAATAAATACATAATATAGTAGAGGAACACTGATAATTTTAGAGGTTTCTAATGTAATGTCGTAAATAAACACATTTTTTTGCGCTTACATTGTAAACGCTGGCTGAACCCGTCGAGATAGATCAAAATAATGTACTACAGTATTGTACACCTTAAAAAAGTCTACAAAAAAGTCCGCGATGGTATATGTCTATCTCTTAGGGATATCCCACAATAACCATTTTTTATCCTATACTTTTTACGAGAAATAATGGCTCTAAAATTATCAGTGTTTCTCCATTGCACCCGTGCGAAGCCGGGGCGGGTCGCTAGTTTGATCGTATAAAAGAACATACATAGATATTATATTACTTAGTTTTTTATTAATTACTAGCTGCACCTCGCGGTTTCACCCGCGTAAGTTTCTATTCCGTGAGAATATCGGGATAAAATGTTACATCTGTGTACCTATCAAGTTTCATCGCAATCGGTTCATTAGTTTTTGCGTGAAGAAAAATGATTCTTTAGATAAGGATTAATACAAAGGTATGGATAACATGGTCTGATTTTCGTCGGCATTTCTATCAACTTTCAAAATGTATAAAAGTAGTTATAGTGACATAACTACAATAGTTGGACATATGGTGTCCCATAGTTTTTAGTAGATATTGATATGTTCTTTAATATTGTAGAACCTTTTTTTATTCTATCATCAATAGTTTCCGCAGCGCATGCGCTTAAAGACATTTTATGGCTATTTTTGTTACATCTTGGGTTACATTATTGATGTTTCAGTAGGGACCCCCAATTCTTTCTAGTAATAAACATAGCTTATGGTACTCAGGAACAGTGTAGCATTCTTATGGTGAAAAAAATTTTGAAATCAGTCCAGTAGTTTTTGATTTTATTCGTTACAAACATACATAATTACATACAAAAATACAAATCTTTCCTCTTTATAATATTAGTGTAGATTATTGAACTACTTTGAATGAAAGAGCCATTTTGAATAGGGTTCCTCATATGGGTGAAACGAATCTATTAAAAAAAAATATGACTCAATCAATTGATTTTTTCGCAAGCTACAATGTTTTCAGGCTTCACACTTGATTGACGGGAATTTTTTTAGAAATATTTTTATGTTTTTTTCGTTTCTACTGCATTAAATCAATTTATGATAGTAGGTACAGAATTAATCTCCATTAAATTATCTATACAATGGTATATTGTGTACTAGCAAGAGAAAAACAACAGAAACAGTTGCAGAAAGGAGGTAAAATTCAGAGGTTCAATTTAGAGGTTCTTCGATCGTAAAGCACTAATGCTTCGTATTTTTTGGTCGTGCAATAAGCACAACGTTATTTAACTCCCCGTATTTTAGAAAGAAATCAGATTAGCCAAGTTCAAAAACATCATAAAACAAAAGAAACCTATGTAGGTATATTTGTTTCCCCTACATACACAGCCAAACAAGACGGGAACAAGTAACCATAATGTATCTCAGCTATGTCTCATTGATTCAAACAGGAACTAAGCTAATGTGTTTCTAAATATAGGCCTGCCACCCGGCGCGGCGCACTATGACAGGACTTACAAACAAACATACAGAAACTCCTACAATAGTTACGTTATCTCTTCAGGGCTTACGTCTATTTTTCATGGCACGATTGGAACATTGACTGACTGAATATAATTATCTTCTGTGCGGTCGCGGGTTTTATACCTATCCAAACATTTTTGTAGAGAAAAGATTTGAGTTTGTTTTTGTATGTTTGTGTGTTGATTTCACCCTAAAAAGGCTAACTAACGGATTTATATGAAATTTGGCACATGCGCAGACGATAACCTGGATTAGGACATAGGATACTTTTTATTCCCAAATTCCTACGGGATTGAGACTTACACGGGTGAAACCGCTGGGCGCAGCTAGTACAAGATAAATCAAGTAATTTCTATAATTGATGTGTTCAAGCTGAATATCTAAGTAGTACTAGCAATCATAAAATGTTTTCATTCTCTTAAAGTTGATCGCTACGCTTTCCGCTACAACATATCCTAACAATCACCTGAATCTCCATAACCATCACACATGACTGATTCAAGAACTACTTCAAACGATGACGAATCTTTGTACAGATCCACAACTCAAGAGTTCGTGGAATCATTACTTATTATTATACAATTGCTACAAATCCTCTTGACTTACTTAGAGGTACATTCAACCGCACACCAGACGGTCGATTCTGTAAAAATCTCACCGTGAAATCACAAGTGAAGTGAGCACTTAATAGTGTTAATCCGTAGCGAATGACAGCTCACTCCAGACCCACTTCACCCAAGCTTTCACGGTGAGATGGTTACAGAATCACACGGCAGCAGTGCTATTCTGTAAAAGTCTCACCGTGAGAACTTAGGTGAAGTGAGCGGGAAGTGAGCTCTGTCATTCCGTAATGGTAGGGATTGACACTATTAAGTGCTCACTTCACTTATGATTTCACGGTGAGATTTTTACAGAATCGACCGGCAGAATGCCAATTCCCGTACATGAAAACGTTCAAAATCTAATCACACTCTCATCTCAGCGACAATCAATGTGACAAACTTGTCAAAAATGTAGGGAATTTTTGACAGATTGAGACTGAGAACAGAATGTGAACATTCTTAAAATGTCGAAAATTGACCCTCTGTGGCAACACTTGCACTACAAAAATCGTCCTTAGTGCTACGATAAAGATGGGAAATACCGCCGTGCGATTCTGTAACCATCTCACCGTGAAAGCTTGGGTGAAGTGGCTGTCATTCGCTAGGGACTAACACTATTAAGTGCTCACTTCACTTATGATTTCACGGTGAGATTTTTACGGAATCGACCGGTTCGATGTTTTTTTTACAGGCTCCAAATTTTTTCAGGGTGTTCTACTCGTGACTATGGACAACTTTCACTAAGGGTCCAACTCTGAATTCACGAAAAAAAAAAAATCAGCTGTTTAATACAAAAGTTCAATACCTACTTGACCAAAATGTATGAAACAGCAGATTTTTTTTTCGTGATCTCAGAGTTGTGAAAGTTGTTCATATTTATGGGTAGAACATCCTGTAAAAATTTGGAGCCTGTAAAAAAAACATCGAACCGGTCGATTCCGTAAAAATCTCACCGTGAAATCATAAGTGCAAATTTCAAGTGCCTAACTATCACGGTTCATGAGATACAGCCTGGTGACAGACCTTCGGACAGACGGACGGATAGCGGAGCGGGAATAATAGGGTTCCGTTTTTCCCTTTGGGTACGAAACCCTAAAAAAGGGATAGAACTATGACAAACTGCGCGCGAGCCGAGCCAACGCTACAACTAAGTTGGTCGCGGTAACTTTGCTATTCTAAATGACGGCACGGTTGGCGCAGTGGTTAAGCGATTGACTGCTGCGCTGCGTGTCGCGGGTTCGATTCCCGCACGGAACAAATATTTGTATGACCTACATGTATTTGTTCCGAGTCTGGGTGTTTTTCTATCTATAATATGTATGTATTTACAAAAAAAAAAAAAAAATGTATATAAGTAGTTTATCAGCCATCTTGTTACCATAACACAAGCATTAGGTTGCTTAGCTTGGGACAAATGGTGCTGTGTGAAATGTCCAGGGATTTATTTATTTATTTATTATTCAATATTTTAGGACCCAAAAATAGGAATTATTACAGATTCACAAAAAGAGGCGTATTCATTATATTAGACTGTTCAATAATATGAATTCTTAAGAAAAAACAAAAAAAAAAACTGAGGATGACCTTACCTTTAACAAAGATTGGTCCTTGGCAGCTCTGGGGGCCCGTGTCTAAATAATAACAGACGCACAGGTTGATCGATCAGGTTAAGCTACGCTTGCCGCGGTTGGTCTGTTGGATGGGGGACCATCTTCACATACCGAGACCCCTCCGTGCCTCGGAAAGCACGTTAAGCCGTTGGTCCCGGCTGTCATTCGTGGATCTTTGACAGTCGTTACGGGTAGTCAGAAGCCCGAAAGTCTGACAACCAGTCTTACCAAGGGGTATCGTATTACCCAGTAACTGGGTTGTTGAGGTCAGATAGGCAGTCGCTCCATGTAAAATACTGGTATTCAGCTGCATCCGGTTAGACTGGAAGCCGATCCCAACATAGTTGGGAAAAGGCTAGGCAGATGATGATGATGGTCCTTGGCAGCTCTGGACAGAGAGGGGTGGAAACAGAATAGGGAGGCCTTTTCCCAGTAGTGGGACATTAATAGCTAGTAAAAAAAATAAAAACTATTTGACGATCGATTAAATACTTTGCGGTTGACTGTACTTAAGCTTTTATGATTCAGCCTGAAGTTTTAACCATAACAATGATAAATTAAACAGACACCTCGAATTAATAAACAGAAAGTTTATTAGTGTTTATCGTTCACCGAATCATCTTTTATTAAGGCAGGGAATAAAATCAAAGTTGTGGGCTTTTGTTTATAACCCAGATACACGGTTTTAAGTTTTGGAGTTTGATGCCGTTCGCCACTAATTGTTTATAATATTCATATTTTTAGGAGTCTGTTATGTATTAAAAACAGAAGGTGGTGGTTGGTTTACATCTGTAATAAGTATTTAAACTACTAGGGGCTGATTTTTCAACAGACCGGTAATTTTTATCTGAAGAATAAATCTGACAGTTTGACATATTTTCCATACAAAAGCTGTCAAACCGCAATATTTATTCCCAGGCCCGCCGCTAGCTGTGTAGTCGCCCGCGTGCAATACCGATTATGCCGCCCTACGACTACTTACGCTGAGTTTTCTCAAAAAAAGGCTATTTAATGTTTTCTTATTATGGTGGGAAAAAAAAAATCATAACAAAGATAAAACATTTATTTTGATTGGGTATATAGTTATTTTCGTATCTACAAAAATTTACCTCTTCTACGACGATGTTTGGCATTCATTACATCTTAGTTTTAACAGATAATACGAGTGGCGGTGTTAACGCTAAGATTGCGCGCCACCAGTCGGGTTTTTTTTCCATGCGATGACATTTCTTATTCTGTAGGCGGGGTGGGTATTATGACAATGATTTTGAATATTACGTGATGAGTCGCTCGATTTGCCGCCCCCCTGGACGTGCCGCCCGCGTGTGGTGCACGTCTTGCACGCCCGCTTACGGCGGGCCTGTTTATTCCTCACGGAAAAGTTATCTGACTGTTGAGAAATCAGCCGTTAGCCGTAGGATACATCCTAATTGCGTAACACGGTACCAATCACGATCTGAATCTTTTGAAGGATATTGATAATACATTGCTTCATTGATTTGATTACGTTCGAAAAATTTGTCTGCTCAACAACGTAAATAACGCAATGAATGTTGCTGGACTGTTAAAATGAAAGCCATTGCTACTGTTTGGGCCCCTTCCCACGGCAAGATCCCGTTTTTTGCAGGTAGGTACGGTTTTTTGCAGGATCCTGTTTAGCACTGTACGTGTTTAAATATATTTACACAAGCATCCTGATTGCTGGATACTGCAAAAAGGAAAGGGAAAGGGCCCTTAGTGTGTTACGCAACTACCCCGCTGACTGAGTAGTTTAAACTGAACTCCAAAGATACCTAACAAATTGAAGTACGTACCATAACGAACTACTTTGCAAATTGGGAACTACACTCCTGATATCCTCTTAGGAAATAATAATGAGATATTTTAATTCAGGCATATATATTACAGAACAGTTTGTTGTTCACAGGGCCAACCCATAAACAAACAAAAATGTAAAGAATCACCAGGGGCCCTAATGTTCATTGCGCCCATTTTCATCATCATCATTTGCCTAGCCTTTTCCCAACTAGGTTGGGGTCGGCTTCCAGTCTAACCGGATGCAGCTGAATACCAGTATTTCACATGGAGCGACTGCCTATCTGACCTCCACAACCCAGTTACTGGGTAATACGATACTCCTTGGTAAGACTGGTTGTCAGACTTTCGGGCTTCTGACTACCCGTAACGACTGTCAAAGATCCAGGAATGACATCGGGGACCAACGGCTTAACGTGCTTTCCGAGGCACGGAGGGGTCTCGGTATGTAAAGATGGTCACCCATCCATAGGCCAACCGTGGCAAGCGTAGCTTAACCTGATCGATCGACCTGTGCGGCTGTTATTATTTAGCCAGAGGCCCCTCATTGCACCCATTTACCTACCCCAAATCCGTCCCTGCAAAACTGGTTCATCGAAACGCCTCACATTAATAGTCAGCTAATTTATTAATAGTAAATGTATCACGCTACTCAATGTCAAAAGCTTTAGGTACACCATCTTCCGGCAAAGATAATTTCTCTGCCAAAAACTTTGACTCACCGAATAGCACTGAGATTGTAATTTTTCAACTCGACTTTGCCTAAAGTCTATTCAAATCCTTCCTTTTCAATTGACGTTATTTATTGACGTTGTTAATATCAACTGTATCCTAGTGTTAATTAAGTTGATTTCAGAATTATTATTACAAAATTATACTACTTACATCTTCTTTCCATGGGGTATGGCTACGATTCTTACATACCTACTCCTTTTGCTAGCTTTATAAATCAACTTAATTGAAAAGGTCATAAAAATGACTGAAGTGGTAAGGAAAATATAACTTCATGTGTTAAAGTGGTTTAAAAACACATATTTTGTTTATATGTTTGGAAACTAAACTGCGCACGCAGTATAAATGAGTTACATCATCTGTGTTTACGCGGGCGTAAAATGTTATTTCACCTGAGACAAATTGTTTTATATTTTTCTTTTTAATTCCATTGTCATGTATTTTCGGGGTTTAGTATATTAGCTGTGCCCGTGACTCTGGCCGCAATAGATTTTCCGCGTGGAAATGTCGCTATCTATCTTCTCTGTATCTTTCTTTAGGTGTCTACCAAGCTACCTGTGTGCACCTTTTAGTTCGGTGGTTAGTAAAGCCAAGTAATTGGTCTCCTTTTTTGCCACGAATGCTGCGTTAAAGTCCTTGCAACATGTCTTTTTCTTGTTCCAGGTTCAATCCAGCTAGACCCTGGTGGGTCTCGGTCAGGCTCTGGCGCCGGGTCTGCAGGCTCAGGGTATGAGAGCGACCTCCGTCACTCAGGGTCTGAAGGCAGCTGGGAGCAGAAACAACAACAACATAAATATGGAATATTGACTAGAAAGGTAGGTCTGGCATTGCAGGCTTGGGACCTGTTATACGTGACGTCTGTCCACAGTTGAAACCTAGTCTACCAAATGAGAAGAGTGCTCAAGTTTCTCAACCAACACTTAAATGTAGATAGGCCCGAACATGGGACTTAAACATAACGAAATGTTGTTGTAAACACTAACTACAGGTAAACCTCTACGCAACCTTTCGAGGGGTTATATTTTATAATAGATATACAACGTGTAACGTTAAAAATGCGCAAAACCTCAGACACCCCAACTGATTTTTAATTCAATTGACCTATTTCACAGAGAAAATAAGTCATTAAAAAAATGTAAAGGTTTTATGTGCTGTTTTAGTTTTACTGGCCATTCTGATCGTTTCTTGCGTCTGCGACGACGCTTTGTCGAGGGAGGAATCATCACCGGGCCGCTGCGTCGCGCTGACATTGGGTTGCTTGACCTATTAATAAATAGACACGGCAACGTTTATAATGAAGATTTTTTGAAAAATGTGGCCTATATTAAAAAGTGGTTCAATTAATTCTGCTCGTTATTCTGATCAAACTATTTTCAGGTTTTGCGCATTTAACGTTACACGTTGTATATGTTATGAGTTAAATGGTTTTAAATTTACTTATCGACGATTCTGGATTATTTTTTTTTACAGTTCCAATTTTTTATATAAATATGAACAATTTTCACTATGGGACCAACTCAGAAGTCACGAAAAAAAATCAACTGTTTAATACAAAAGTTCAATACCTACTTGACTAAAATGTATGAAAGAGCTGATTTTCTTTCGTGATCTCAGTGCTGGTGCCATAGTGAAAGTTCATATTCATAGGTAAAAATTTGGAGATGGTAATAAAAAAATCATCCAGTACAAAAAAGAAGGAAGGGACCTTCTAAAAGATAGAGTGACGATCATATAATAGCCTTATGGCCCCGGCGGGTAAAGGACAGAGCCACCTGCCGGTCGATTCTGTAAAAATCTCACCTAGCGAACAGCTCACTCCACGCTCACTTCACCCAAGCTTTCACGGTGAGATGGTTACAGAATCGCACCGCTGAAACGGTTTGGAGGAAGCTTTCACCGCAAAAGGCGGCCATTACATCTAGCAATACTAACCTTATTTAAATACGAAACTAACATTACTAACAAATAAATAAATAAGTACACAACACAAAAAATAAGTGTAATAAATAAATAAATAAAATATCGAAGAATGAGCGAGATCATACGTAATAAGCGATTCTGTAGATCCGATGAAAAAATGGGAAAATGTTAATTGGAACTTATCACTGGATGGCATAACTTACGATCCGCGAATAGGTACTGCTATGAGACTGTTCATTTATTACGTAATACGATTTGAGGGGGGGGTGGGGGTCCAAACAATTCTTATTTGTTTCTTACATGGGGGTGGGAGGAGTCTAGGTTGTTCCTACGTAAGATCTCAAAAAAAGCAAAAATTATAAGTTTTTTTGCTACTTTTTATTTTGGTAGATACTGATCTTACGTAACATTGAAAGGGGAGGAAGGGGGGGCAAGTCCTATTTTTTCTTACGTAGGGGTAGGGGAGGTCAAAAAGTGGTCAAAGTTGTCTTACGTAATAAAATAACACCCCTATCTTGTATTGTGCAAAGCTTGATTGGTAAATCTACCTTGCTACCTAATTATCTTCTACGTACCAATCTAATCAATCTCAATCTGAACCATTAGGGAGGATATTGCTAATCCATTGGTTCATATGGTCGAAAAATGTGTTTGCTCAACAACTTTAGAACGCAATGAATGTTGTTGAACTGTCAAAATGAAACCCATTGCTACTAATAGTGTGTTACTCAATTACCCCGCTGGTCTTCATCAGGTATCAGGCAAAAGCGTGCAGTTCCTTCTCTGCCCAACCTGTGGGTTTGAGACGCAGCTGCCTCTCGGAGGAATAGCAGCTCTGCCTCTCAACTATGTGCTGCTACGGAAGATGGCGGCTGCGCAGGACAGCGAGGGCGTCAACGTGCTCTGTGATCTTTGTAGCAGTGACAATAAGGTAGGAATCTGTGTGGCAACACAAACGCAGGATCCTCCAAGTAAGTACCTGGGTGCAAATTTTTCAGTAACCTATTCGCAAGCGGGATTGCTGAGCGTGTGTATCTTGGGTTAGATCCCGAGGATGGGCAAAGCGCTGTTAGGTTTTTCCATTAGGTCAGTTACATCTGAATTTGTGTTCGATAACGTTAGACTATAATTTTACTGTCTTGCTTTGCTAGCTTGGCTTTGGCGAAGTAAGGGTTTACTATATGGTCAAATCAAATTAGCTAGCGAAACTCTGCAGATGTGATGGGTATCGACAAAACGAAGAATAAAAAGATTTAATGGTTTTTAATTTGGTGTCTCCGACCGCTAGTAGTACTGTTTGAAGCATTATTTTGTTTTATAGTGTTTAGCTCTGTGACAATTACACAAATGATAACTGCCGTGCGATTCTGGAAAAATCTCACCGTGAAAACTTGGGTGAAGTGAGCGTGGAGTGAGTCGTCAATAGTGTCAATCCCTAGCATCAGCATGACTCACAGCTCAATCTAAGCGAGATTTTTCCAGAATCGACCGGCTGGTACCTATTTCAAGTGACTGCACTCTACGGTTGATGACTCAAAAAAAACTCATCATATTAATTGTTTTTGTTATTATTTCCTTTTTTTCAATAAATACATATAAATTACATTTTTAAATAGTACAATATAAATATGAAAGCATTTAAAAAAATATAAAAAATAGTGGCCCATATTATTATTATTACCTATTATTATTATTTATTTTTTGTAATTTTCTATGATTTTTTGTAATAAGAATGTGTTAGTTTTATATTTTTTATGATTTCAAACACAATGTGAATTGTTCCTGAATAAATTGAAATTGAAATTGAAATTCCTTTTTAGTTTTATCATGGGAAGATATCGATACCTATCACGTACCATATGTACAGACGCCAGCACATAAAGCTACCCGAAACTGTCAAATTTTCCCAATCTGCTTTGAACCTTATGCTTTAGCGATAAAGTTGAAAATAGAAGAAAGAAAAACTGTCAAAAATTCAATATTATTCGACTGATAAAATTATCTGGCGTTGGAAATATCATCATCAATAACAAATGTTAAGGGCTAATTGATTTATTATTATATTATATATTTTATTTATATATTCCAATATTTTTACAATTTTTCAATTAATTTTACAATTCAAAATTTATTCTCAGTAGATACTGGGAATAAATTTTGAATTTTTGACAGTTTTTTCCATACTAGAACTGTCAGACGTCAATTTTATTCCACGATAAAAGATGTTCTGACTTTGTAGTAGTACTGTATTATATCATGATCGTAACAAAGAAGCGCTAACAAATAACACACAATTCTTTGTCTTCAAAACTTTGTAGAAACACCAAATTACTTTCTTCTTTAAAAGTATTTAAAGATATTGAAACACGTGAACGATCTCAACCGTGGACGAACGCTTCAAATGTGAGATTTCAACAAATTACCATTTGTTCCGTTCAGCTACATTTGACTTTACAGAATGCTTGGGTTTGATTGTATTTGAACTTGTGTTCGGGACGTGTTTAAAAATCTTTTCGTTTCATTAAACTTGATGACGCAGACAAAGGATGTTTGGCTATTTTAGTATATTCAAGCTTCCTTTGCACCATTTTCTATCTGATCCAGTCACCAGGTTTTGGGTCAATCCTGGAAAGGTCCAGGGTTGACCCAAAACCTGGTGACTGGGTCCGTAGTTTTAACTGACTTCAACTGGAAGCAGGATCTATTTAAACCCCAATACAAAAACGCACTGCTTAGATACCTACTATGTCAAATTAAATTAGCGAGCGAAACTTCGCAGATGTGATGGGTATCAATATCTAAATATGATAAAACAAAACAAAACAGATGTTCTCAACTCAAACTTCAATTAACAAAACCCTCAAAAAAACATCAAATCATTTATCGCATCGCGTCTGCAAAATTTTGCTAGATAATTTAATGTGACCCTGTATGTAGAATACACACACATTATTTAATCACGGTGTATGTAAGTAGGCACTAGAAACCAGTTCTTAAATGCTCCAAAATGCTGGTTAGGCGGTATTTGTAAAAAAAGATCTGAGCAAAAGTTATCTTGCAGGCAGAAACTCGCTGCAGTCAATGCCTAGTAAGCATCTGCACATCTTGTGGTGAGGCGCACGGCAGACAGAAGGCGACGGCCCGTCACTCGCTGCACCCGCTGGACCCTGCGCCCGTGAAGTACTGCAGCCAACATCCGAAGTCTGATCTTAGTGTCTACTGCGCTACTTGTCAGCAAGTGAGTTTCTATTGCAGCTCAGAACGCCTTAAAAACAAAACAGAAGATCTCTTTCAAAATAGGCGAATGTTTTCCGTGTGTCCACTTGATGAGGACTTGCCAAGTTGTATTGGAATGTCAAAGTCTACCTAGTTAATAACGGGATAAGAGCAAGCACTACGCAATCGATAAAAGGGTTATTCATTATTTCACCCCCCCCAACTCTCGACCCCGTGGAAATAATATCGGGATAAAAAGTATCCTGTGTCCTAATCCAGGCCATGTTCTACCCATGTGCCAAATTTCATCCAAATCCGGTCAGCCGTTTAAGCGTGAAAGCGTAACAAACAAACATACAAAAAATCGAATCTTTTCTCTTTATAACATAGATGATAATTTGAGTTATCATATTTAATGATTCCAGCACCCTAATTGCGTAACACACTATTACTCTGAATTTGAATCATTTTGAAGCATATTGCTAATCCATTGCTCCATATGTTAGAAAAATGTGTGTGCTCAACAACGTAAATAACGCAATGAATGTCGTTGTACTGTCAAAATGAAACTCATTGCTACTGATAGTGTGTTACGCAATTGGCCTCCTGATCTACTCATTAATATGGTAACTCTGAGATCTGATCATTGACTCGTTATTTAAAAGGCACAAACAACTAATCTGCATTCGCGATTTATTTGCCAAAAATGTAAACAAATATGAGTTTATGGAAAAATAACTTTAATTAAAACGTGATAAAGTTCAGTTTACGCTACAACTTCGAACATTTTTATAACTTTTCAGTAGTCACTCTGAAATCAATTAATAAAAATAAAGTTGATATTTGTATAACTTGAAATAACCTCAATTAGAAACATAATATAATTTGAATAGCCTTTACAAAACATGCCAATGCCTGGTCATACACGAGCAGAGATGAGACCCAGAGTCCAGCAACTACTATTATCTAAGTTGACCTGAGACTTCGGCCGTAACTGTCATCACCTAGTACAGTAGGTAACTACCTTTATCTGCAGAATTGATGGTTTATACAACGTGTAACGTTAAATGCGCAAAACCTCAGACACCCCAACTGATTTTTAATTCAATTGACCTATTTCAGAGACAAAATAAGTCATTAAAAAAATTGTAAAGGTTTTATGTGCTGTTTTAGTTTTACTGGCCATTCTGATCGTTTCTTGCGTCTGCGACGACGCTTTATCGAGGGAGGGGTCGTCACCGGGCCGCTGCGCCGCGCTGACATTGGCTTGCTTGACCTATTAATAAATAGACACGGCAACGTTTTTAATGAAGATTTTTTGAAAAATGTGACCTATATTTAAAAGTAGTTCGATTAATTCTGCTCGTTATTCTGATGAAACTATTTTCAGGTTTTGCGCATTTAACGTTACACGTTGTATACATGTTGTTCCCTAGGTGGTGTGCCGCGACTGCTGCCTCGTCTCCCACAGCGGGCACGCGCTCGCCAACGCATCACGAGCGGCCGCTGAGCGTGCTCGGCTGCTGCGAGACGCAGCCGAGCGCGCCAAGCTCGTGCCAGAGAATGTGGAACGAGCTACCAGGAACCTTAGCGCGCATGCCTATGAGATTGATGTGAGTTTAGAGCTGCTTGTGAGTTTGAATTTCAGTGCTCACCATTATCTATTTCATGGATGTGCCAAGCCAATCTGGTTTTAAGTATTGGGTGTACCGGAAAGTTCTGTCGGTTTTTGTAAATAAAACTCAAAGCTATTATTATATTAAGCTATTATTATTATTAGTTCTTAAAGCTATTATTTATATTTTAATCAATTACGTATTGTCCCTGATTTTCTACTACACGTTCAGATACACACTCGAGTCCAAAAACACTACAGAAATTTCTACAGGCTGTAGCAGCGTTATTTCCCTTCTGGAACTCATAGGTAAAGTATAGAATGCCTCAAATGAACTTTATCGTTGGCACTCATTTGGACACTGCGGCTACTCAGAAGTGAATGACAAATTATTGCGCAATACGTGTATTTATAGTCCGTAACCCAGAAATTATAACGCAATATTATTCAATACTTTTAACGTATTGGTATAGAGAAAATTTGAAAAATTTCTATGTACTACCAAAACCGACAGAACTTTCCGGTACACCCAATAAATACATAAGGACCTGTTCGAAATTCTTGGCATCAGTTAGAAGCGTTTTATCAAAAATGTAATAGAAAGACAACGATTAGGTAGGACCAGCGTACTCTGCTACAAGCCATGCTGATGGACTTATCATATGACCGCATGAGATGCGAAGGTGCTAGCCAGCTAACAGCAAAACCAAAAGGGCTAAAAAATAAAGCTTTGCACTGCAGTGGGACAATAGTACGACGTCGAGGAAAGGGCGATGGCGCTTCAAGGGTGGGGCAGGACAGCTAGCTAGACGAGGAGATGGCCGATGGAGTAAAGCTGTGACCGAATGGTGGCCAAGTTTAGGCGAAAGAAATCAGGGCCGTCCAAAAGCGTGTTTAGTTGATGATATCGTCAAAGTCGCGGGAAACACCTGGATGAGGGACGCGCGGAACCGGGAAGTGTGGCAGAAGAAAGGGGAGGCCTATACCCAGATGTGGGTGATTCCGGGCTGAAATGATGATGATGATGGGACAGTGGTAGGCTGGTATGATTATTAAAGCTCTTGTCACTGTGCTACTAGCAAAGACGAGTTAATTAACCTAGACTAACCTCTTCCTCGTTTTAGTGCCAAGCAGCTCGCGTAGAAAGCGAAGTCCAAGAATGGGCAGTCCAGTACCGTCGCGCAGTTGACACACACACACGCACGCTATGCGCAAGCGCGGCGCGTGCGAGGGAGAGGCATCAACAGCGGTTGGATCAGAAGAGTAGAGCGCTAGATGAGAGGGCCAGGCATGCGGTTGATGCTGTGAGGTTTGCTGAGGAGGTAAGTGCATATTTACATGACCTAAACATATCACAGGGTTTGCTAAAAAAATATATATAGGGTGATTGGTAATTAATGACCGATACTTAAACACATGATTCTACTCATGACAACAAACAACTTTTACTATGGGACCAAACATGAAATCGCGAAAAAAAAAAACAGCTGTTCTCTATATTTTTACGACTTTCGCGATTTCGGATTTGGTCCGATAGTAAAAGTTGTTTGTTGTCATGAGTAGAATCATGTGTTTAAGTATCGGTCACTAATTACCAGTCACCCTATATAAACATCCGAATTGATAACCTCCTCCTTTTTGGAGTCGGTTAACAAAAGAATGACGATTACTACCTACAAGAGTCAGAACTGGGGCTGTATTTTGAAGTGTTAAAAATCGTCATTATTGTGCAATAAATTGTGTAATCGGAATTCGTCTTTTTATCTGTATATTTCTGACTATCACACGTCATCAACGATCCCTGTGAACTAGAAACCATGGGATTTTGGATATAGACAGTGGTTAGCGGAGTCTTGTTTAGCACAGAACTTGACATAAGTACCTACAAGTGAGCTTGATTTTGGAGATTATGAATTCTGGGTTAAAACTTAGTTCCATCAATATCTTGCTTCCATTCGACTGCTGATGATGCTGTGCTATGCAAAACTGTTTATCTTATCCACAGCTCCTGACAGAAGGTAAAGAAGATGAACTCCTCTCCCTGTCCGGGCCAGTGCTGCGCCGCCTGGAGCGCGTGACAGAGCTGCAGCCGCTGTCGGAGGCGCCGCGCCTCGAGCTGCGCTTCGCCCCCCGCGCGCCCGCCACACACGACCCCACTATCTTCGGGAGACTACTGGCGCATGCGCCTGATCCTGATATGTGTGTGGTTAATACTGAAGGTGAAGGGTTTAGAAGTATTTCTATAGTGTGTTGAAGATGCTGTGTGACAGAACTACGACAGCTGTCGGAATGTCCATGACTAGAGCTGTGCTTCGCGCGCCTGCCACACATGACTCCACTACCTTCGGGAGACTACTGGCCCAAGCGCCTGGGGTCTACACTATTATCACGATATCTGTAGTTTGGGCGTTTAAACTCCGTCATATCACCTATGGACATACTCGTACTTAAGATTACTTTGTGATTCGAACTAAGAAAGACAGTTGTCCTTACTTCCGATGTGTTTTTGCCCGTGCACCAAAGTTAATTAATCGGGAGTATAGTTCATTCCGATGTATTGAACTACTTTCGGACGGGTCTGTATCTTCGTTAACGGAATAGAGAGTAGGGCTCCTTATCCGGATTAATGTTTGGTTAATGCTGAAGATTTTTGAAGGTTTTATATTGTGGCTTGTCGCAGAAACCGACTTTCTTAAATGTTCGAACAGTATTAATCTGCTGCCCTATTTACTTAAATAGTTTATGAACCTACTTTTACTTTAGGCGCCATTATAATTTTTATTTTATTTTATTGCTCTAATATTATAAATGTTGGAAAGCTGAGGTCTTCCTTCCCCACTCGGAGGTGGACGCTAATGACTGCAACAAAGTTTTTTTTAAACTAATGTAGACGCCAGCACATCAAGCTACTACAATCTGTCAGATTTCTTTAATGGATTTTCAACTTTAGCGCTAAAGCATAAGGTTCAAAGTTGATTGGGAAAATCTGACAGTTTCGGGTAGCTTGACGTGCTGGCGTCTGTACATAGCTGTTAACGAACCAAACAAAAAAATTGTGAACCTGTTTTTTGTTCCAATAAAATCATTCATCATTTGCCTAGCCTTTTCCCAACTATGTTGGGGTCAGCTTCCAGTCTAACCGGATGCAGCTAAAGACCAGTATTTTCCATGGAGCGATTGGCTATCTGACCTCCACAACCCAGTTACTGGGTAATACGATACCCCTCGGTAAGACTGGTTGTCAGACTTTCGGGCTACTGACGACCCGTAAAGACGGTCAAAGATCCACGAATGACATAAGATTAGATTTGAAGAAAGATTAAATGATTTAATAGGTTTTCACAGTGGGGGTATCCAGATGAAGCCACGAAATGAACTGCCTTCTTTATATTTGAAGGTCTACAAGATCTCCGAGTGGACTGTGAGCATGAAGTGACACTGGAGCTGCGAGACTGCAATGGTGAACGCATCTGGTGTGGAGGAGAGCAGGTCAGGGCTGGTTTTAGTCATTTTTAAGAAGATAGCTCAACAGCTCTATGGAATCAGTAACTTTAGCTTTTTTTTAGCTTTGCGTTAATTAATTAATATTGGTTCGGTTAATATGCAATGCAGATCTCTTGTTTTGGAATTATGGCCCTAAATGGCCTTCTAAGCTATGGAAAGACCAACAAAAACCTAATGAAAAATGTAATTTTGTGATTCCCAGGTGGCCGGTTACTTCCGACGTCGCGATTCAAGCGCTCGGCCTAGCCTGGCTCGCGTGCAGGATAGTACTGATGGCAGCTACACACTCTGCGTCACTCCTCGCTCCCCTGGGGCATATCTACTGGCTGTCACTATCAACAACAAGCCAATAAAAGTAAGATGATGTATATTTGTTATCTTCACTGCATCACCAGTGTGGATGCAGTCCACTCTAACAGCCACCTAATAAAAAGTATTGGATCTACCCGCATAATACCTAGTAATATCCAAGAGTTGCAGATGCGTTGCTACCCATAAAGGCATTGTTAGTCGCATGTTCATGTTCTGTTATTTCTATGGCATTCATTTCTTATTAACTTGTCCTTCCCTTCTACAATTGTATGCAGCTTTTAACTGCCCCGGTGTTCTCGTGGTCGCAAGCGAGATTGCTTTGCGTAGGGTCCTGGGTTCGTTTCCCAGGTCGGGCGGGTAGGAATTTCTTAGTAACAGTCCGGAGTTTGGAAGTTGGCGGTGTGATACGCCGTACCTCGGTGCGCACGCTATTCTAAAACATCAAACACAGGCACTCATAGCGCCGCGCGCACAACTGAGTTGATTGTACTGTAAGCTCGCGGTGAGTTATCAATGTATTCAAGCGGGGGCGCTCCCCGCGCCTTCGGTTAAGCCACACCCCTCGAGCGATGATTTATTTTTTACGTATCAACTTAAGCCTTTGGTCCTACATCTCTCTCAGGTCGTGTCAGATTGCACTCCCTGAAGGCTATGAGAGTGAGAGAAGAGAGAGTGCACCTGTCTGCGCACACACGCCTGCACTATAATATCTCTCGCACCGAAGGCTAGTCTTTTGTTGAGATTGGCCGCCATTGCCGAAATACGATCTGGAGGACTATATATGCTGTTTTTAACGACTGAACCAGATGTAATGTCTCTAATGTATTGCCCCGACATCTCAATGTTACTTTGTCCAGCAAAAGGTGTGTT